>PVIC010003051.1:0-71820 GCA_004025085.1 Thryonomys swinderianus
GGGGTAGGAGAGAAAAAATAAAAACTAGGCAGAAAGGAGACAAGGAAAAACCTAGTTTTAAAAGTGAAAACTGCAGGAATAAATATGATTCTGAAAGAAAATAAAAGCATGTATATAGGGGCTGGGGAGGTGTGGGTGGGTAGGGATGTGGGTAAAAAATGAGAATTAACTTGTGTCATATACTGATACAAATTCCCCAGTGTCGTGTGTGATTGTGAGATGTATAAAATTGTACCAATAAAGAATTCAATTTTTAAAAAAATGAACACTGCAGCTTTGGGACAGACAGCCAGTGTATTTGTTAGTTTGTTTCTTCTTCCAGAAAGCCAGGGGAATTCCTTTTCACCTGCAAGTAAGCTTGGCCATTCTTTTTACTTGCAAATGGTCCTCTTTCACCTGTGAATAGACTACTTTTTCACCTATAACTCAGGCTATGTGTCCAAAAATATGTAAAGATTATTTTAAGTGGGTGGGTATCCCCTCCCCACCACCAGACCAAGTTTATCAAATTCCACAGATTTTCACCACCAAAAACACACAAATATTCCCAATTCCAAACTGGAATGTGTCTTATTTCTCTGCATACCTGTACTTCGCTCTTAGGTATCCTAATATCTATGCATCATCAACTCTTGCTGACACAGCCTGTAAATTCCTTTTCTGTGATGTGAGTCAGAAAACCTGAAAATTTATTCTACAAAAGGGTGGATTAAATTCCTTATTTCAGCTTTGGGAACCTCTCAGACTCACCCCAGTGAGAGTGGGGCTGGAGAGGTATTGTGTGAATGGACTTTGTGGGTTGTGGACATCAGTGACTAGGATGGGGAGGCTTCTGGGAATGGTAACGTCCTCTGAGGGGTTTCCAGGGTGAAACCCTAGAAAGAGGGCACGTAAGTGAGGCAAAGACTGACATCACTGGCTGGTGAAGGATGAGTAAGAAGCAGTGGACTTTGCAATTTTCTATGACTTCAAAGTGGCTTCTTGCTACTGTGCTGGAAGAGTGTGAGAAAGCCAGGCTACAGATGTAGCTAGATAGTGTTTCCTAAGCAAACACTTCATGTACTGTAGCCAAACACTGAGACAAGAAACATCCTCTGTTTTGTTTTGTTTTTGTTTGATTTTCATTCCTATTATCTTCCCTAGAAACTTTCATGGTGGAAACATAAAAGATTGTAATTTCTTTTTCAAACTCATCAATTCATTTTATTCCACACCTGCACAGTTTTATGGGATTTTTTCTTCCCCCAGTGGCACATTTTAAATCACTAGTTGGTTTTGTTTTGTTTGACCAAATCTGTTAGCATTGAATTACGTTACATGATCCTTGTGCAAATATCATATAAACATTTGTACTAGGTTGCCACTGAAGTTATAGGTAACGTTTATCATCCTAGGACCTGCTCTGGTTGCAGTCACTAGGATTGTAAGAGACAATTTTCAATATAAAATAAGTGGCGTATAAAAATAGAAAACAACATAATGAGCTCAGGCCAGCCTGAACTACAAAGTGAGGCCCTGTCTCAAAAAAAAGAAAACAAATTTATGTCCTACTTCTCACTGATAGGAATGTGAGCCTATATGTCACACAACTATGGGGCAGGAGATTAAAGCACCGTAAACTGACAATGTGACCTGCCAATCAGGAATAGCCTGGAGACATGTCACCAAGCCCTAGACCTGGATCCAGTCAAAAAAGTGCTGTCTTCAACTCTTGTGAAGACTCAGGCAGAGTTTTGACAGGATGGATGGCCTAGACCCGATGAAGACCTGAGGATTGGCAGATACAAAAATGGTCACCACTGGCCATGGTACTCTCTCTTTCACAGGGGTCCGCTCTCACCCTACAGAGTACACTTATTTAGAACTTTGAATTGGCCCACACTCATTTACATCATGTTTCTTTTTCTACTTTTAATAAATATAAAACCTTGCTACTTCTTCCTCTTGACCAATTCCTTGTTCAAAACAGCAAGAATCTCGAAAACACCTTCAGAAGGAGTTCCCCTGTATGCTAGAACACTATAATAATTCAATCCTCAATTTCCCTGTCTGTAGACTGGGGCTAGTATCAGTCTCTGTACTGTAAAGTCACTGTAAGAATTAATAGAACAATTCTGATCATAGCATGTGGCAGTGTTGGGCACACAGAATGACTCAAAGATAACTTTTAGATGAACCCAGAGGAGGTTATAGCCCTATGCTTTTTGTAGTAAAAATTTCATTTCCTAAAGTCAGGATAGTAGTAAAATTCATCATGAGTTAAAATTGGCAGAAATGCATTATGCTCCCACATGACTAATAGGAATATTCTAACTTGTGTCCTTGTATCTTTTGTAGTTGGTGATGCTTTAAAAGAAGTCAGGGGAGGAACTAGTTTTTTTGAAACAGTATCTCACTTTGTAGTTCAGGCTGGCCCTGAGCTCACTATGTAGCCCAGGCAAGCCTCGAACTCAGCAATCCTCCTGTCTCTGCCTCCCGAGTGCTGGGATTACAGGCGTGAGCCACCATGCCTGGTATTGTGGTATGTGGTATTGATTGCTGGTGGGTATGAGTCTCGACACCCAGCATTGTATGTAGTTACTGGGATCGAACTCAGGACCTTGCACTTGCAAGGCAGGTGCCGGAACCACTGAGCTAAGTCTCTGGCCCAAAACTAACATTTTAATTGTATCAATGGAGTACTATGATAGGTTTTGATGCAGAGCTTTGTGGGTTGTAATGCTCCATAGTATTCTAGCAATCTCTCGAATGAAGAGATCCGTGCTGTAGTTGATATAGAATGGGTTTATGGCCGGAGAGACTTCTGACATCAAAACCTGGTTCAGTGAAATACAAGTTCTCCTTGGGCACATTATAAACACTCTCTGAGCCTCACTCCCTCCCATACAAAGAGGCGACAGTGAAGGCGCCCACTCTGACCTTTTGGAGGTGCTAAGTAATTCTTTTCCATTTTACTTCTACTTCTAAAAATTATAATCAACATTATACAGATATAAGTTAATCAGATATTAAAACATGAGAACAACATGCACTGTGTTGTACTAAGAGGATGCTAAAGAATTTGAGTTTTTCCTCATGGTCTAATAAATTACCAGGAGCCAGAAATGCCATTGACACTTCCTGGGAGTAAATGATAATGCACCAAATCACTTTTCTGTCCTTTGAAAGACATGTATTGAAATGTTTGATGAGTTATTTTGGATGCAATGTGGTCAGTGATGTTGGTGCATGGTGGGGAGTAAGATGCTGCTACTTATGAGAAGTTTCCAGTTGCCTTTCATTGCTGCGTGATTTCCATGAACTGGTTCTTGTTTTCACAACGACTTTGGGTTCAATGCCTTTCATCTCTTCTACAGTGCAGATCTTTGAGAACATCATCCCTTTCTGACCTGCAACGCTCTCAGCAGTGAAGAATAACAACCTTTATCTTACACGTTGTGAAAATAAAATGAGGTGGTGGCAAATTGCTTATAAAATGTAAGGTATTCAGCCCTGGTATTAGCTATTGTGAACAGAAAAAAACTGAAGAAAAGAAATGTGGACTTCTTAGATGTTTCTGAAAGGCCTGGTCCCATGTGTTTCTCTAGTTGGAAACGTGCAGGTAGGAAGAGGTAATCATCATTAGGTGTCGGGTAGAAGACTCCTATGTAACTTTGTAGCTCCCTGTGCCTTTAAGTTGTCATCTTCAGTGTCACAGGGCATACGAATAAAGGAAGCCCATTGAAGAGCCTCATGCCTAGCAACCTTCTTCACTCCAGCACTGGGGCTTATTGTAGGAAGTCATGTGACCGCTGCATCAAAGTCCCTGAGTCTTTCATATTTAATACCAAAGATGTTTTTCCTAAGGAAAATATTCACATGATAGTATCTCTTCCCTGCTTTCTCCTTTCATGGTGAGAACAAAAATAAACACACTTTCTCTTGAACATGATGTTTTCCCAGTTGTTTATTTATTTATTTGAGAAAATTGTCCTCTGAAACACTACAATCAAGTCTCCTTTTATGTTTCCCCTCCCCAATGTTGGCTCAGCCAGGCGACATGCATGCCACTGTAAATTGCCCATAACTAAAAAATCAGAACCCTTGCTGTAGCTTATTTTCTTTTATCTACTCTTTGGTGCTTTTAAAATCCTGGCATTGATGGCATGAGAGGCGAACTTCTTCTTTTCTCAGCTTTGGGATAAAATATGCTTTGCCTAAAGCATGCTCTGAGCATTTTTCTTTGTACCTTCAAGATGGAAAGAAAGAGCTGACAACAGACTGATAGACCCACCCGGGCACATTCTTGGCTTCCAGGGAGTGAGGCAGTGCCTCGTTGCTTTGCTGACACAACTGTCATTCTCCACTCGCAGTGTGGGTGGTGGTTTAGCTTTCTCTAGGAACAGATCCACAGGGTCTCAACAAGCTGGCAGAGCAGTGTGTAGTGTTTGGTTACAACAGTTGGGGTCTTCCTTGACTTACCTCTTCTCAACTCTCACTTTCCAAAGTCTGATTACTATACTGCTTTCTTGGAAATATGCCTTGAATCCATTTTACTCCTCTGTCTCTAGTTTTATTCTGGTAAAGAGTCTTGCTTGCCTTATGAAAAGGGCTCCATTCTATCTCCATTTCGCAAATCTTTCCCCTTTGCATCCGGTCTCAGACACCTACCCTCAAGAGAACGCTCTGGAAGTATGACTTCGCCATTCCCAAACGAGGGCTGGCGGTGGCCTTCCAATGTCAGGTATACGGAATTCACCACCTCCTGTCTCACTTTTAAAGAACCCTGTTGTAAAGAGCGTTCACTTCTGCTGAAAATTCCAGTCCCTTCTTGACCTTTCCAAGTCTTTTTGGTGTCTGCGCTATTCTTTGGAAAGTTCATCTCCACTTTTGAAGCTGAGTTTATACCTTTCTAAAAAGAAGACTTTATTAGATATACGGAGGTCTGTCTGCATAATTTACAATGATCCACCTCTCTAAGAATTCTAGTGTCTCTCTCTCCTCACTTTTCTTTCTCCTTCTCTTCCTTCATTCTTTTACTTTACATTTTAGTTTGAGATTTTAAAAATCCAGGGAATGAAGACACTACTAGCTGATTTCCTTGTGTTGTATAGAATCTGTCTTCCCACATTATGTCCATTAAATCCGATTTAAAAGAATTATGTTTCCTGAACAAAGTTAGGCTTCAAAGCTTCCCCTCTAGAGTTACTTTTTGGTGAACAGAGCAGGGAAGGAGAAAAGAGAATTAGTAGAGGCATCGAGACTATGCCAGCAGGGAGGACAGGCCAGGAAGATGGGTAGAGAATTCTGATATAAAAAGCAGTCATGGGGGTGGGGGAGAGTCTGTCTTGCATCCTGACTATACACAGTGTGCTACATGGCTTAGGTCTGTAGCTGTAGGGAGGTTATTTAGCTATAAGAATATATTTTAAAGGTTATTATTCAAGCATAGTATGATTATTCAGAGTTTCTTGAGTCTTTCTTTTTAAGTGTAGTTTTGAATGTGATATTCTAAGGGCAAGAGATAAGCCAGTTTAGTTTGGGTAATATCAGAACACAGGGTATAATTTAATAGTCTAATCATAATCTTTGGTCTATGTAATTATTTTTTAAAGTATATAAAGCTCAGTCTTCTCTAGAGTTAAAGCTATTTCATGATTTTTCTCCTCCTTGCCACGTTTCTTCTGAATTCTTCCCTGTCCCAGGCAAATGGTAACTTTGGTTTTTTAGTTGTTCTGGTTTATAACTCTGTCACTATTTTCTTTCATAACCCACATTCAACTTGTCAACAGTCTTGTTTCTTTCTTCAAAATATGCCCAGAAGCTAACCTTTCTTGTCTTCCATTGTTATGAGCTTGACACAATCCATTACCTCCTGGCCAATAGATTATTTTAATAGACTCTTCAGTTATCTTCCCAGTTCTGTGTTGACCTCCTTCATCTCTTCTTATCAGTAATTCTGTTAGAGCTTGAATCACATCAAATCCCTTCCACGGCTTGCTATCTCACCTCCCAGAAAAGCTGGTGTCCTTACAAGGGTCTGCATGCCTTCATTTACATGCAGATTTCTCTGTTACTCTCTATCTTTATCTCACAGCACACTCCTTTCATGTGTCCATCCTAGCGTGGCTTCTTTGCTTTTCCTTGCACATGCAGACGTGTTCCTGCCTCACATTTGTTGCTCTTTCTCATTCTGCCCCTGGAGCAACTCTTCCCCGACATTCCTATATGATTCCTCCCTTCACTGCCTTCAGGTCTTTACTGACTTGGTTTCCTCTCTGATGGCTAGGGCCTCTACAAGGTCTGAATCTCCCTATTTCTTTTCTTTATTTTAGTAAAATCACCACCTGGCAATATTACATAAATTATGTATTTTCACCTTCGTGATTAGTCATCTCCTATAGAATATAAGATCAAATAAGAGCTTCACCTAGTCCTACAGTCTGTTTTCTGCTATACTTCCAGCATATAAAAGACTGTCTGGCACACTGTACATATAGACAGTCAATAAGTATTGCTCAATGGATTGGCACAAACCAATCTTTGCTTTCTGTTTTCTGTAGCAAAACATTGGATTTCCTGAAGAATTGTGAAGTCATCACCACTTTAGATTTGCAAGATTATTGGTTTTAAAAACTGGGCACATATAAGAAAAAACAGGCACATGCATACACTTACATGTGAGGTGGTCTTCACACCTAGTCTTGCCACTAGCCATGATGGTGCACTTGTAATAGAGCTAGAGACTAGAAAACTGGATTACTAATGAGCTCAGTTAACCTCTACTCTGCATCCTCCTAGAGCAGGAGCTAGAAGGGAAACTGTTGGTTGAAACACATGGGGTCCTCTAGGTTATTTCTACTGCCATATAGTCATAATAAGCCAAAAGAAAAGGGGGAATTCCTAGAAGCACAAATGATAAAGCTGCAAAGGATCTCAGGAAGTGGTGAGCTGAGGAAGACAGTGAACTAGGCAGGAGGCTGATGCTAATATTTCATGGCTAAATGACCTTGCTCATAGTTCATTCTCAGGGTTCAAGTTTTCCTTTTGTTCAGTGGGGATGGAACAGAATTTGGATATCAGTGGCTTTAATTCCATGTCTTTATAAAGATTAAACTCAGGTTCAGAGAAGTAGATGAATTTCTTACCCTTGAAGAATTAGGTACTTTTGGTGTCAATATCACATCCAGATCTTGCTCTAATTCCTGGGCTTGTTCCAAGCAGCCACTTGGCCTCCTTGTCCCAGGATATACCTCTTAGGAGGTGGCACATGCTACAGACTACAGACATGATGTCTTCTCTCCTAAGGAGACATCTGTCTAATATTTCTGCTTCCTTAATCCACCAGAGAAAAAGTATACTCTGTCAAGGTAGTAGAGCAAGCAAAGAAGGGTATGGAAGCTTGTTGGAAACATCTGTAAAAAAGGAAAGTTAATACTCTTGGGTTTCAAAGAGTCCTGGGATGAAAAAAAATAATTAAAATATATGAGCATATAGAATAATAGAAAAAAGAAATGAGAAGTTGCAAGAAAACCGAGTCATGGAGAAGAGGAAAAAGGAGCAAGAAATAGAGCAAGTAGATACAATGTGAAGTCTGCTGTGTTCATTCAGAATTCTTACTTGGTAATGTTCTTTTCTTTTATCTGGAATGTTCTGTTTCTTGGTGATGATCATGGTCACCCACACACATGAATGCACATACATATCTCTTTAGCCTCCCTTATCTAAATTACTCAAGGCACGGATTTTTGACAGTCACACAACAAAGCCTTCTTTCTCCAGTCCACCCTGTCATCATCCCAACCTCACCTCCTCTAAGGTCCCATAAGACTTGCACGGCTCTTGTGACACTTGTGTGTCTGTCTTACTCCCCATGACAGGTATGTGTCTAGCTAGTCTTTCTGTGTCTCATAGCACATGATTAGCAGATGTTATTTCAGTCAATGAGGGGGTGACTATGAGCTTTGCCTAAGGATTTTTTTTCTTTTTATGAGACAGGGTCTTGCTTTGTAGTTCAGGCTGGCCCTGTGCTCATTATGTAGCCCAGGCAAGCCTCGAACTCAGCAGTCCTCCTGCCTCTGCCTCCCAAGTGCTGGGATTACAGGCCTGAGCCACCACACCGAGTGAACATTTCCTTAAAGTAAAATGATAAAGTTGCAAGCATTTGTATTAATCATATATACACATCTGAACATCTGAACTCATAGAAAAGTACTAAGAAATAAGTTTGAATAGTATTGTATCATAAAAAGTCATACTGTGCATAAAGGAACATAAGTGTAAAGAAAAAAATGTGACAAGGATCAAAACCCCATACCGAATTAACATGGGAAAAATGTTAAAACTTACAAAAAAGATTCTTTATCAATAAGAAAAGCAAAGCTCAGTCATTCTACTACAACTGTCACCCACAGTGACAACAGACACAGGGGTATCTGTCTCATTTTACTTGCACCTTCTTAAGGCGGAGAGCTTTCCTGGAAGGGGTTGCATGGTCTTCTGTCATTTTGGGGCTGAAGCAAAATGCAGAAGTGAGGTGGTAGTGGTGAACATCTATGTCTACATACAAGGCTCTGGAAAAAACTTGGGTACAAGTGGACAGGAATCTCCTTACTCTTTCAAGAATTATGAAGCATGGCAATGATACGGGAACACTGGAATTTAACGTGCCATTGTTTACTTTTTCAGAGAGGTGGAGAGCAGATTATGGAAACTGTAGGTCAGAATATATAACATTAATCCTATTAGCGATTTTTTCACAGTCCTGATTACACATGTGGATCCAAATGTTGATTTAAAGCATATGAATCATGCAGATCATTTATATTTCTTGTTCTTCCCAGTGATCTGTTTCAAAATCATCTCAAAGTCATAACTCAAGCTCTCCTTTAGTTTCCACCCTCTTTCTCTTCGCCATTTGGTCCCTCACATGCCTGGTAAGTGACACTGCCTTCTGTGGGATTGCTCACTCTGGAGT
Source organism: Thryonomys swinderianus (assembly GCA_004025085.1). Lineage (NCBI taxonomy): Eukaryota > Metazoa > Chordata > Mammalia > Rodentia > Thryonomyidae > Thryonomys > Thryonomys swinderianus. The sequence continues at coordinate 8,957 of PVIC010003051.1, forward strand.
AGGACCTTATCCTCACAAATGGCCTCTTCCTCTGGCCTCATACCAGGTATTATCAACACCTAAGACACCACTTACCTTCTCCTCCCCAGCCAGGCCAAGTAACCTGACCCTTCCTCAGTAGGACCTACCTAAGTGACCCACCAGACCATATAGAATCCCTTCTGTGTGCTCAGAGAGAGCTCTAAGAAGCTTAGGCCTTTAGAAGCATGGACCTTTAGAACCAGAATAATTACTAGCTGGAATCACATAGGTAGCTCTGCTTTTTCAAAAATTTATTAGCATATGCTTGGAATACATATTAAATACATTCATTATGGAGAGCTGGTTCATACGCATATCACATCCTGGTCCTTTTTACTTCCCCTTCCTTTCTCATTCTGATGGGACAATCAGAACTTGTCTATGTGCTGGGGTCAATGGACACTTTCAATTCCTCACCGATGAGAGAACCAACTCAGAGGTAGGCTGGCCTTTTAGTGTACAAAGCAGGAAAATAACCGCATGTCAGGATTTGAGGTCATTCTGGAGGTGAGAATGTAGCCTACTGTCCAGCACTGACTAGGATCACTGAGCCCAAGTCAAAAATTGAACATTTTCAATATTATAGGTTTATATTTTGGAATGAAAGTATAAATATAAATACAAGATGATATACTATTTTTCAAAAGACTTCACTTTATTAGATTCCCAAAGGCTAGAACCTCTACACAACCCATAAGTCACAGTATGATCTGGACATCCCTGCTGAAGCCAACTGATAAAGTCTACATATTTAAAATGTTCAAAAGCCAGGGTTGTAGCTCAGCAGCACTGTGCCTGCTTGGCAAGCACGAGGTCCTGAGTTCAATCCCTGGTACCACAGAAAACAAAAAAAGAAGACAAAATGTTCAATTCAGGAGGTCATAACAGCTTATAATTTTAAGCCCTGAAGAGGCAATCAGTCTTCTTTCTTTTTCTATTTCCTTGAAAATTTCTTGTTTTCCATTATTATAAATTCTTATTTAAGCTAGTCTCTAAACTCTCTTCCTCAACCACTCATGATGAACTGAAATGGCTAAGAGATATGTTTAAAGATCTTGCTTCCTGGGCTTGAATCTTAGATGTGCCAACATGGGTAAATTACTTAATTGCTTCATGCCTCAGTTGCTATATTTAAATGTAGGTAAAAGAGAGTCTGCCCTGCTAGGTCACTTGGAGAGATCAGTAAGGTGAGAAAAATAACACAGACCAGGCCTGACACATAACATGTATTCAGTATGCATGAGCTTAATGTTTTGTTTGTATTATTATGTATAGAGTTTCAGCTCTACTCCCATTTTGTTATCTGTCCTTGGGTGACTCATTTTAATCTTGGTTTCCTCAAGGGCCAGGAAGCCTGGACTCCTCTATCATTCTGAGTTCTTGGGATCTTTCCAAGGCCTTGCTTATCTCATGAATGGAACACTCTGGCCTTCTGCCCTCACAGCAGCTACCTGTCAATCCACTGATGTTCAGTTCAGTTTAGTTCAATCCAATCCAATTCAACTCAGCTCATCAGTTCAGTTTAGTGGAAGTCATTAATTACATTTATTCAAAGGTATCTCCTGAGGTCTAAGATATGCCTGATACTTGGCAGATCTAAGGCAGATAGAAAAGAGGCAAAGAAGAATCCTTGTTTCTGAGGGTCTTACAAAGCTGAATACCTTCTATAGTTACACATCTTTCTCAGTGAAAAGAAAAAAGAATTTATCCCCTTACGGGCTTAAAGGACTTTTTCTTTACACAGTCTCAGGCAAAACAACATCTAGCCTGTTGCCAGGAAATGCGCGAAATGTTCTTGTGATAACTAAGTGGTTCTAATTGCTCCCTCCTCAAGGGGAAGTTCCTGAATGTTGGCAAGGCTTCCCTGGAGGTCTCAGCAGACAAGCTACTCAACTTTGGTGAAAACAAGAGTGGCTGTTGCAAGATTCAAACAACAGCCAAATAAACAAAGCCCCAATTATGATTCAAGGGAGGTAGGCTAGGCTTTTTCTATTCCGTCAAAAGCAATTGATTTCCCCTGGAGTGTCACTTATACCAAAATGATTATTAGAAAAGAGACAACAGAGTGATGCAAAAATAAAATGAGGTGGGTTGCAGATCAACAGCTGATCTTGACTTTTGTCTTGAAGGCAGAGTTAGAAAAATACAATAAACGGCAAGGCAGGATATTTACATTTTCTTGGTATGAATTTTTATTCTCATTCTTTTATGCATTAATCTTTGTTTAAAGAAAGAGATGAATTGAAAATTGACAAGCAAAATTATAGATCCAAGTTAACTTGGGGGGAGTTATCTACATCTAATTGGGGTCTATGTACTTCTATGTGTAAAAGATTAAATTAATCCAATGTTTGAGTAAGATTCTCTGAAGGAATTCTGTATTTCAGAAATATATAACTTCAGATCCAAAGATTTTTCTAGGTGTGACATGATCCCAACCAGTCCCTATTCAAGGCATTTGGATCAAATAAGTGAAAAATAAATTCCATTATAAGAGACTTTTAGTGGCTAACATCATTTGTATTTCTTAATTGCAGACTAAGGAGGATTTTAGTCTGTCCTCACTTAGCTATAGAGACTTTTCCAGCCATTTATTGAACCTCACTGTTTCTCTGAATGTCAGCTTGGCTCTTTCTACCCAGACCTCTAAAAACTGTTAAAACAAAAGCTCATTATTTCTTGCAGCAGAATCTTGAATTGAAAGACCTGGAATGGAAATGCTTCAACTTCTCCCACCTCCACCAAAGTGCTATATGTGGTACATATTTGAGAAATTTAATTGATAATTCACAAGTAATACTATATGCTTCAGGAGAAAGCACTGTTTATTTGATATACTGCTGTTTGACAGGCTGGCCGGGTATTTTTTCTGCCTCCTGTGTAATCTTTTCCTCTCCATACCTTTAAATCCTTTACGTACCCAGACAATGTCTCATCATTTCAAGGAAGTGTCCAGTACTAGGTTATTCCAGCATAGGTACCTTCTACTACTTCACGCTACTACTATTGCCCTCATTCTCTCCCACTGTTAGCCCATACAGTTACAACTTAGGAAGCTCTGGGTTTTTGTCTGTCCCTGTGGTGTGTGTCTACTCTCTTCAGCTGCATTAAAAAGCTGTACCTGGCAGAGGTGGTACCCTTGGCACTTACATCCCAGCAAATGGCCGTGCACATGGAGAGGGTTCAATAAAGATGTGTTGTCTGGAGCTAGGAGCTACAGATCTTGGGTGATGTATGAGTCTCGAAGATCTGCTGTGAAGATGCTGAACTCAGGATGTTAATATAACTTTTGACTTGTTTTCCATTTGGTGCAGTGTGAGCACTTTGTTGCTGAAATTACTGTGTCACAGAAATAGTCAATGGTCAGGGTTGTAAATACACAAGGAGAAGATCGTTTTGTCTCTAACCTGCTTGAGAGAAAGTGAATCTATTCTTTTCCTTTGTTCTAACCACTGAAGCCACCCCAGGAAGCATCCTCTCAGTTGTAATTCCATTTCCACATGTTTTGCTCACCATATCAGTGTTTAAAAAACTGTACTGCCTGCCAAGAGGAGCAGTCAGTGGCCTTATTTTGCAGGTGGTGCAGCTATTACAATGCACCAGACCAGTATTTAGGACATGTGTACTGAATTATTTAAAACTAATAATGCAGATGGAGAACATTAAAGTAAAAAATGGGATGAATAAAATTGTGATAACATTTATTTCCTCTTGGCTTGCCCAGTGGTTCTCTTGTTCAAGGGCACATCAAGAATTTCCAAAATGGTCATTCTTTGTGCCTCACTCTCTTGTTTCTTTCAGCCACCACCCCCATTTCTCTCTGCCTTCTGGGCCGAGAATCTGGTGGTAGGACTAACTTGCAGGATGACAGGGCGAGGATAAATGCTGTCCACTCCATAGTGCAGCTGATGAAAACTATAAAAACCGAACTAATAAAAAACAATCCAGAGCTTCAAGAAAAGGTCCCAAGGGCAAACAAGGAAACAGTTCTTCAAGAAAATGTATGCAAATCCAGTGAAAAAGCCTCAGAATCTGTGGTATTTAAATGAAGACTAGGGCTTCCATCTCACCTCCCACCTCAGAAAGATAGAGACCCTAGTCCAGACTGTTGGCTTGTTGTCAAGAACACAGGGTTCCCTTTTTCCCAGCTTCCAAATGAAATCTTTCTTTTCCAAACGAGTAACACTTTAGCATGTCTTCTCATATCCCCAGATTACTATTGCTGATGCTGTTTTGAGCAAGGATTATCGAGAGGTGGAGATTCTCCATTTTCCCAAGGTGTATCGGGCATGGCCCACTGATAATACTGAAACCCTAATCGCTTTGGTCCCAGTTCATGGGGCAGAAGTTCCATGTCAGAAGAATCAAGCCAAGAATGCCTCAGATCATTGAGGACTTACCCTGCATCATAGTGATCTGAAAGAATCTTCCCATCACTCCCAGTCCCTAGACTCTGAGCTCAGAAAGTCTGCCTCTGGGGAGAAGCAGGCCATAAAGCAGAGGGCTGGTACTTTCTTTCCAAGGGAACCGTCTTCATGTACATAGTATATTGCGGGTAATAGAACATGGAAATATTTAAGCCTAGGAGCAGTGTCAGAAACACCAGAGGTTGTTGTGATAGACAATTGGGAAGTCAACGATGGAATAAAGCTTCAGTGTAGGCTATACAGGACTGGGAACTAGAGGCCTCTACAAAAATACCAACTCTGACCACTGGAATGGTTTTTTGAGGGAGCCACCATTTTATTGGATTACTTTGTAGAGAAATTTATGCCCTAGAGAATTTTTGCAAACAGTAGCACAGGCCACCTGTAGTTAGTGAAGTTTAATAACTTGGAGGAAACTTGACAATACTATACTAAGTGAAAGGAACTAGTAGCGAAAGAAATCATATAGGTTCTATATATACGAAAGTCCAGAATAATTCACAGGGACAGGAAGTAGATTAGTGTTTGCATACAACTGGGTGAAAAATGGTCATTTAGAGAGGTGATGGCTAAAGTATATGTATATGTTTTCCTTTTGTGGTGCTAAAAACATTTCAAAATTTATTGTGATGATATCACATATCTAAGAACATATGAAAAGCTATTGAAATGTACATTTAAGTGGATGAATTGTATGTTGTATGTTCATCTCAGTAGTTGTTTGTAGACAAGAAAGAGAAAATAAAATAAGATAGCAGTAGAATTTAATGCTCACTGAGTGAGGTATAAGAGGTTCAGGAGGGGAGTTGAGAGTGCTTTGTGAGAGTACAGGGATATGTTTTATCTTGTCTCATATAGAACTTGGGAAATAGCAGGCTTAAGGTCTCTGCCATTGGAGTTAGAGGATAGACAATGATTTTAATCATTCACATGACCTTACACAAATATTTTCATTTTACTGGGCTTCATTTTTTATTCATGAAACAAGGGGAGGGAGGTAGTATGCACTGTCTCAAGTTCACCAAGAAAATCCTCTAATTTGAAGAGCAAGGTGGGTTATACAGGAGAAGACTTGGCCTATACGGAATTCTAAAAAGGGTTTTGGTATCTACCACCTATTTTGCATTGTGCAACCTTTCTCAACCTTTCAGTTCCTTTGGTAAGGTATATTCAGTTCCATTTGCCAAGGTATATTCCTAGGTAACTATATCTCTTTATCAGTTTCTTGGTGTGCTCTGTAGAACACTCATGGGTTAGACAGAGTTGGGTCACATCAGACATCCTACAGGACGTTATTTATATGTGAATCTCTAGAACTAGGGATATAGCACACTGCACTTTCCAAACTGATCTGACCATGGAAAATCTTTAAAATACTTTCTTTTTATGGACTGTTTTATGCAATTAGGGTTGTGAGGAATATGTTTAGAAAAGTTACAAAGTAAAAAGCTAGCCTTTAAAGCTTAGGACTTTTATCCTTTAAGAGAATTTTATATTTCAACTACAGCCTGAGAAATTAGGGAAATCTTAAAGCTACAAGATTGCTTTATTAATGATTGTGTTGTGACAAGAAGTAGAGGAGATATTTAGCAGCAACTGAGCTACATTGGTGCCTCTCACATCATATACTAATCCGTGATCCTCTTATGGTAGCCTTGCCTAGACATTAAATCGCATCTAAAATGAGAAAATAGAGGCATAGTTCCCCAAATCGAGAAATACATGTTGGAAAGAGGCTGTGAGGTCATGTCAGGTGAACATACTTTTTTTTTCTTGAAGTGTATGGAGTTTTGACACATCAAGTTTCACTTAGTGCAGTGAAGACCCTCTGTGGATATCCCCAGTGATTCCTGATCTCCATCAAGCCCCCTATTCTACACTCCATTTGCTGCTGCTATCCTCCTACACTTGCAGAAGACCCGCTAGTTGGGCTGCAGAGTTAGTTCATAAGAAAGGCGTAAAAGGCAGCAGAAAATTACAGACAGTCCTGTCAACTGGCTCCTCTATAAACATGCATATCACTTAAACACCATTTTAGCTTTTTCTCTGTTTTGGTACCTTAAATTGAACTCGGCCTCACTGGTTTGCCAGGAAGGCTTCACAACTCCTAATTATTTTGCAGTTTATTGCTGGAAAAATGCCTTGACACTTTTTTGTTCCCTTTCTAGTTACTCATTACCCAAGTAAATCATTCTCTATCTTTCTCTCTCTTTGGCTGGTAGAACAGAGGGGTGCAGGACTAACTCTCAGAGAGTTTGCTAAATCTTGGAGTCAGGATAACATACAAATTTCATTTAAAAAACATTTAAAAGACATTTTAAAATCCCTTGTAGCAAGGATGGGACTCTTAACTGTGACACTAAGAAGGAGAATTAGTTTGGGCTAATTCATCCTTTAATTTCACTTCCTTTATTTCCACAATGGGTATGTTGCAAGAATGTTTTGGAAGGTAGTGTAAGAGACACACAGCACAGTGCCATCGTAGGTCTTAGTAGGTGTTGGCTGCATTCAATCTTCATTTTTAGCTTTTTGCTTGAAGAAGACTTTCATTCTCTCAGTTCCTCTATGTTGCACATCTACTCTGTGCCGAGCATTATTTAATGTGTGACATTCTTGTTATCATACAACTGAAGTTCTAGTTTCTAGTGGCAGAAGTGGAAGGGAGGAAGGTACACAAATGAAAACATTCACATTTCAGTAAGCTAGTGAAAGGAATAACAGGGCCACATAACAGAGCACTAGGGGAAAGCCAAGACGGTGGAATGGCCAAGGAACACCCTCCTAAGGGGTGAGATTTGCGTGGAGGTTGGAAAGATAGGAAGCTGGGTGAAAAGAGGCGGGGAGAATACTCTGGACAGAAGGGAAAGCATGTAGAAAGACCTAAGCTGGAAAGTTTTGTGTACTGGAAAAGTGGGAAGCAATGCAGGGCGAGTGCAGGGTTCCTCGAGCAGAGCGGTGACAGGCGAGGAGAGCAACTGACACTCATGGGCACGCAGGCAGAGCCCAGGTCGGGGTGCCGCTAGCCCTGGCAGAGCTCAGTGAGGGAAGGATTCCGCCTGTTTTGCTCTCTGCTGGATCTCCAGCACCAAGGACACTGCCTGTGTGAGTCAGCAGTCATGAAGCGGGCTGAATCCATTTTGCTCCTAGTGCAGTTGTAAGTAATTGTGTGCAAGGGTCTTTGGGAAAGCTTCTCCCACTGCCGCAGTGGGGGTGGGCTGTAGGTTCAAGAGAAGGGAGGGGAGGGGAAGTGGGGGAGCCAGAATTGTAGCCCAGCTGGTGGGTGATGGTGCTTTGAGCCGGGGTGGTTGTAAGGGCAGCGTGCAAAAGTAAAACTAGAGCTATGGTTTGGCAGCCAGACCCAGTACCTGGTGAATGAGGGTGAGGATTTGTGACGCATGGACTGCTGTACTGTGAAGACAGGGAGAAAGCAGGCTACAAGGCTGGGGTGGGGGAGATCAGAGTACTGACTTCTACTGCTCTGCCGGGAAATGCTAGTAAGGGGTCTAAGGCTTTGGTGGGAGGGGCCATGCAGCAGAGAGACGCAGAACGTCCATTCCGAACGTCCACTCCACTGACAACTGTGGAGCTGGATGCGCCGCCACGGAGTGGATCAGATACGTGAGAGAAGGGAGCCCAGGATAACGCGTGGCAGGGGCAGCAGTCAGGGCTGGGTGGCTTCTGGGAGGCCATAGGGAACAGGCCAGAGAAGACCAAGATTCCCCCAGCGATGCAGGCAAAAGCGAGTGTGGTATCACAGGAGTTTGAGGTCAAAAGAAGTAATGTGCCAGGTAGGGGGATAGTCAGCTGTCTGGATATTTCCTGAGCATCTATCTCACGTGACAGAGAAGTGACCACTGCATCTGCCATCCGAATTGAGTGTAGTCTGTTCTCTGGTGTGAGAAACTGAAGACGTTAATGAGTTCTAGAATGTATGATGGATATTGTGAAATAGAAAATATTTAAAGGGAAATGTGGAGGAGTGTGTAATGAGGGGTGAAGAAAAAATGTGATGGCAATAAAAACGGGAAACAAAGCTTGTGTAGTTAGGGGGTTGTGGGGTGGATAGGGGAATGAGAATTAAATCATGTCCTATATTGGTACAAATTCCCAATATTGAGTGTGATCATGATGTGTATATACAATGTACCAATAGAGGTAAAAATGAACTAAAAAGAAGAATTGAGTGGAGTCCTCTGAGACTCCATTTGTATTTGAAAAACAATTTAACCATGATATAAAGCATACTGAAAATGAAGAGAAGTTTACTGACACTTGTGACAAGAAGGAGTTTTAGTGGACCCATACAGAGCCAGATTGAATAAGGAGCCAGGTGGAATAATGAAGGGGAATTCCCAGGGAGAAATGGGATCGTGAACAAGGAACTACTTGTTTCTCCCTGAAACCTCACTGAAAAGACAATAGGGGAATGCTTTTTAAGGTATAAAGCCACAAGGATGGAGAAACAAGAGTAACGCAATAAGAAGGGAAAGAAAATATTTGAACATAAAAATGAAAACAATGGAAACAAAGCTTATGTATAAAGGGAGTGGAGGAACTGGAGGGAGGGCAAGGGAATGGGGAAAAATAAGAATCAAGATATATCACATACAGGTACAGGGCTGGGGATTTAGCTCAGTGGTTCTGGTATCTGCTTTGCAAGTGCAAAGTCCCAAATTTGATCCCTGGTAACCACGCACCATAATACTGGGCATGTTTATATGGGGGTGGTGGCTCACGCCCACCAGTAATCAGTACCACATACCAGCATGCCGGGCGTGGTGGCTCACGCCTGTCATCCCAGCACTCAGGAGGCAGAGGCGGGAGGATCGCTGTAAGTTTGAGGTTTGCCTGGGCTACATAGTGAGCTGAGGGCCAGCCTGAACTACAAAGTGAGACCCCTGTCTCAAAAAATAAAAAGAAAAAAGAAAAGAAAAGTATATTACATATAGGTACAAATTCTCAATGATGAATGTGAAAACAATGTATACTTAAAATGTAGTCAAAAACTCAATTAAAAAAATGAAAAAATATTAGGACTGTATGTAAAGATGTGGTTCTGGGACCAGTTCCAGAGATGCTAGTCTGCTGGCATCTCTGGAAGCTGGTGAGCAACATAAACTCTGAGGCCCCACCCTGTTTACTCAGAATCTGCACTTGCCTGCTGTGTTCCTGATTTGCATGGGCCCTGGAGAGTGAGAAGTGCTAACCTGGCAGATCTAGCGAATGGAAACAATAAACCAGTGTGATTTCCTTGGAATACTCAGGCGCGGAGGCAGTAGGTATCTCTGGGAGTGGGGTGGGAAGTAAAAGAGGATGCGACAGAGAGAATAAAGATGGTTATGAAACGTTTCTTTAACAGGCAGCCCAACTTCCTACTCAGAGCAGTTAGGCAGGAGCCCTTACTTACTTGTGGAAAACACCAATGATACAGTCTTTAGAGGAGTGAAATAGTTTCCGGGCTAGAGACACAGGTACCACTTATGAGTACAGGATGCAGAAATACTTAGACACGTGCACATTCACCCCTTTTGCCCTCTCCCAGCTACCAGCAATGCAAGAATGCTGCCCATGAAGGCTTCCCCCTTTTGGTAGAAGTTGGGAAGAATCTTCTCCGGGGAAATTGATCACCTTATACCTGAAGACCTAAAGATTTTCACGCCGTGATTCCTCAACTTTATGACCCCACTGGTTCTTTTACTGGGTTCCCTATAACTTGTGCCACTGTAGGTCTCTTCTTTCTCCAGACTCTTCCTCATGAGATCTGCTCCCAAGGGTCGCTTTGCAGTTTTCCTATCTTACTGTCAGAACTGTTTGTTCTCTTTACACTTGTCTCAAGTCTTTGTTTGGGTGAATTAGTTGCCATTCCAAGACTGTGTGTTCTTACTGAAGGAGTTCAGCAGATTTTCACAATCAGGGCGTGATAAGCAGTTTTGCTGCTGTTCCCAAGATTCTGGATGACCTCTTTGCTATTCATCATAATCCTTATTTTTTCTTTTGTTGCCTTTTCACTTTGTTTTCTAACTCAAAATGGTCTTTCTTGTTGCATTATCTGCTGCCTGGCCCCAAACATACATACTTACAGAAATGCCACACTGCTTGCCCACAAAACAAACACCGATTGAATGAAAATCTCTTTCTTTCCTTCCTTGATCATTAGGTAGTCTCGGTGGGCACAGAGCACTGACAGGGGTTTGGAGATGCCTGTTAGTACCTGCTCAGATTACAAACTAACAGTGAAAAGTGATTGTTCTTTTGTGTTTAACTTGCTTTCCTATTGTAAAGGTAACGTAGACATACACAATTGCTTGAAATTGAGAAGAAATGGAAGTTGTAAGTTTAAAGGGATGTGATAATTGGTTATTAAAGTTCTCCTATGCCAAAGTGGAGATTTTTTAGGTGTGTTGTTTGTAGAGGACAATGGGCTTTGTTAAGGCAAGTTTTATGTAATTATCAGCTTTCAAAGATTGTACTCAGCGGGCATCCCCAGCCTATCAATAGGCAAACTTTACCCAGACACATAATAGCACTCATGAGCACAGCAGCTTTAGGAAAAATTATGAAGTTGGAAAAGACAGTGGAGCAGCCTAAATTTCCCCCTTTGCTGCCCTTTTCCAACTTCTGTGCCAGCCTCCTTTATCCACACTTGAAGGATCCAGTCCCTTGTACTTTTTACAGTTGGAAAATGAGTCAAATTTAAATATTTGGATATCGGCTGGCTAAACGTGATCATTGATTGGCTAGTGTTCATGTGTCATTCTATTTTATTTCATGCCTGGATCCTCCTTGTAACCTAAAGCAAGGATTTGCTAACCTTTCAGATAACAGATTATGTGGGAAGGCCTCTGCACAACTCCAGAAGTGAGTCCTAAATTGATCAGAAGGGGAGACTGGGATGGGATGAACCGATGCCAATGAGAATCTTCTCATTAGCTTTCTGTCAGCACCAGGCGGGTTGCCTTCTCATTGGCTCTCCCTGGGCATCTGTCTCTTCTAGCTCTAGTCTATGATTTGATATTGAACAAAGCGCCATGCAATTAATTGTCAAATTAGTGCTTTGGGGAATGATGATTCTGGGTACCGATGGGGATTTTGATTGTTGTGGATGAAAGTGAAGAAAAGCGTGATCATCATTATTTGTGTGAAGTTCTTTTTTAACTGCTTCTTAAGAGCAGGGACCTTGTCTTTCCTATTGACTGCTGTCTCCCAAATGCCTAGTACAGTGTCCTGTACATATAACCCACATATTTGCTGTTGAGAGAAAACTTCATGGAGAATGAACCTCTTTACTGTATTCTCGAACAAGAATAATATTGGAATGAGAGACTATATATAGGCTGGAGAAAACGATAGCATTTGGTAGGAGAACATAAAGGGTATTTGGGAGCTAGGAAATAGAAAAAAAGCTCATAGAACCTGGGAGAAATGAGAGAGAGAGAAGGAAAGTTGAGTGGATGTGAAGCATGGAGGACTTCATATCAACTTGGATTGTGGCTTTTAGTGCTGGATCCCACACAGGAGATAAGAGCAGGAAGAACTGAGTGGGAATCTGGAAAGGGGAAGGTGAGGCTCAGAGGGCAGCGAGAGGCTGTTACTATGAGCTAAGGGAAAGAACACATAAGACCTCTCTTTCGGGATGGGATCCTGTCCTCTGGATCAGTCAGTATTGTGCCTGTTACAGAGGCCATCAACCGTTTTACACTCCAGCCACTGCTGGGTGTCTAGGGCTCACAGCCTCAAGGCCTCAGGGCCTCTGATTCTTGGGCCCTTCTGGTTCCAAAAGGACCCTGGGGGATGAAATGGTCAGTCACCTGCCAGCCTTTGTCTATTTAGATGCAAAATCACATTCTAAGCTGGAATCTTTCATGATTTTTTTTTTAATTTAAAAGCTTCAGCAAACTGGGTGCTGCAGGACCCAGCTGTAATCCTAGCACTCTGCCAAACTGAGGCAAGAGGGATTACAGCATCGACCGTAGCCAGGATTATTGAGCAATTTTGCAACATCCTGTCTCAAAAATTTAAAAAATAAATCATAGAAGGACTTAGGGTAAGGCTCAGTGAGGAAGCCCTAGATTCAATCCTTTGTATTAAAATAAAAAATAATCACAAATCCTAAAAGTAACATGAAAAGCATTTGTGGGGGAGTTTTCCACATGGCTTTTCAAAATAACAGAAGCATCTGTTACACCCGAGGGAATCATTCTCACCCCTAAATCCCACAGCTGGGGTCTGCAAAGTACAGGTGTCAGGCAACTGCTGGACTTCGAGGCCTAGACAGTGCTTATTGGTTGTGGGAAGCTCGGTGCCAGGATGTGTGTAAAACCAAATCATTTTAGAAGTGAAGGAAACAGCACCATTTTACCTCAGTGTTCCAACAGTTTACTCATGAAGTTTCTCTTGGACATTCTCAATTACTTGGTCTTTATGTTTCAATGAAGCTTAAACTTTGATCCTTACTTTGGTAGAAGTTTCCTCAGCTTGACATTGGGCAAAGGGTGTGTATATTTCACCTTTTTTCTGACACAGGGTTCTGCAATGTCTGAGCTCAGCCACTTGCTGAAAAAAGATCTGAGAGAAGAGAGGAAAAGGGAAACTCAAGCCACTCCTAAGAGTAAAAATATAATTGAATTCAAGTTCATGGCAAGAGTTTGATTGCTTATTTAAATATTTTTCACACATTCCTTTGAGATTTTTAGATCTGCTAGTTATTCCATATGAAAGAACAAGGTAATGGCATGTTCAGGTCAGAGACACAGAACACGCTCTGAGATGCTTTGGGGAGGTCAGATTAAGAACAAACATCCAAATCTCATTATAATCAGGTCCTAGGCAATTAAAAATTCCTCCCTTTCCTCATCGACCTTGTGGGATATATAAGCTAGACTCTAGTCTAAATAAAGCTAAATTGGAGAGTCTAAATCTAACAGCTTAAAAAAAAGTGTAGTCCAATCAACCACAGTGACTGGATAACCCAATTAGTGGCTTTGGAGAATGATAATCAAAAGTTAAATGAATTTCTCTTTTTCTGTTATGATGCCCTCTTTCTGAAGCTCAGGCTTTTTTTGTGAGGACTTGGGTGAGGAAGGACAGCAGGTACCTTCAGGTAAACAGGGGGATTTGACTGTCGCCTAGTGAGTGCAGTTCTGTGCTATCAAACCCCTATTCTTCAATTGCTGATAATGACTCTGTAAATTATAGCTCTTAGGCAATTCTCAGGGTAGAGTTCATCTTCTACTTTAGAAAATTCTTTCCTGGCAATGTATTTTTCAAGGTACTGCATTCTAGAGTTATTTCTTTCATCATTTTTTTTCTGACTCATCTGTGGGTAATATAAACCTCTTTCCTTCAGCCCAATTAAATTGCATGTGTTACACACCAGATCACCTCTCACTAAAACAGGTACCTGATTTTGAATTAAGAGGAAGGATTATGTCTGTATTAGCACAAGCCCAGTGTTGTGGGTTTCTTTCAAACAAGTATCTAAACAAAGCAAAAGGCAGGTCTGGACTCGGATACCCAGGATGGTCTGCACAGCTGAATGTATGGTTTGGATAGCTAGGAGAAACCACCACACATACAGAACATAGAAAACCTAACATTTAAGGTTTGAAGTCTGATGTTAATTGGCAAAAGCAATATTTTCTGGCAGTTTCTGGCCAGTTTAAGGTGGTTTTGAGGGGGAATTTCATTTCTCTATTCAATATCCCTGCTAGGTATAGAGAGGAAATTATTATTACTGAAATCAGGAGAATCGAGTGGTGTGTCTAGGGTATAGAATGTTCAACTTCTAATTTAGGAGACTTATTTCTCTCCTCTTGAATAAATTAATGGATTTTGGAATGACATACAGGCACTTTGTTAAAACAAACACATAAAAAAGTAAGGAAAACAAGAAAACTATCAAATCCTATAGTAGTTCACTGCAGGAAGGAGCAATAATCATCTTTTATAGAAATCTTTTCTTCAATATCGTGAGAAGCAGAGCAAATAAGCAGATGTAATTCCATGTGATTTATTAAATCATTTGTTCTACATGTAATTGAGGGTCCCAAACACACATTGCATTGAACAAGGCACAATAAGTAGCACAAAGGAAATTTTCACTGCAATTGAAGAAATAAGACACACATGAAAAGTTAAAAGGAAAACAAGATTAAGTATGAAATGAACTGCATCAGGGTTCAGAGCAAGACAAGATTAAATAAAGATGGAGTGCTAAAGGATGACTTCATTTACGAGATGAGCTTTGAGTGAGATTCTGGTAAGTAGGACGCACTGCAGGAAGTGAAGTTCAAATACAAGCAAAGTATATGACACGCAGACTCAGTGACATGAACACTCACACTCTGTGTTAGAGAGAAAGCCCCTGTCAGCTTTGCAGCGTGAGCTGCTATTGAGAATGGAAGGTGAGCTACTGAGCTATCAAATGAGTTTGAACCCTAAATTGGCATCAGTGGTGTGTCATGAAGGAAATGGACTGATGATGTTCAGGGTGGTTTGGAGACAAGAGATTATTAGGAAGCGGCAAATTAAGAAGTAATTACAATATCCAGACTTTAGGTGGTTAAGGCCCAGGCAACAATGGTGGCAATGAAGAGGGAGAGTTGTTGCTGTTATCAATGTGAAAGGCATTCATAAATTGACTAGATGTGAGTGATTGGAAAAATATGAAACCTAAAACACATTAATATGTGATAAGACTTCCTTCCTGGCTACAGTGTATATTTTCAGGGTTTCTTGGTTATAATTATCAGTGTATATTAATTTTACAAAAGTATGGATGTCATTATGACATCTTCCTACATGTTTAAATGTGCTTTGATTCTGTGTACCCTTGTACCCTTCTTTTTCCTTTGTTTTTTTCCTCCTTCCATAATAGTCCACCTTCTACTCTCATATTATACTTTTCTTTGAATATTCCACATATGAGAGAAAAATGTGATACTTGCCTGAGTCTGACTTACTTTACTTAATATGATGATTTCTACTTCTGTCCATTTTCCTGCAAAGGTATGAATTTGTTCTTTATGGTTGTGTAAAATTCTACTATTGCACTATTTATTATATGTATATATATATATGTGTATGTGCACGTGCTCTTTTCTTTACTCATAGAATCATCTTTATGAGAATATGGCACATTTTTACATAGCTACTTCTCAGCTACAAATAATGCAAATCCACACAAGGGTCTACCTGTAGCTGTTGTCAAGCACTGAATTGGGGTTAGAAGATCTGGTTGTTGTTCAGATCTGGCAGCTGAAGTTGGAGAGATCAGCCTTTCCTAAGGTGTGTTCTATAGAATATTAATGTCTAAAGATGCTCTTAGGAAAATGATTCCACAATTAAGCACAATCAAGCAATTTGCAAACATCAAAAACTCTGTTTCCCTTAGAAACCATATAACTAAATGTTTTCCCTTTTAGCACAGAACACTGTTCCATCCCTTGAACTAAATGTCTATGACTAAGATAAGCATGTTTCACAGTCCTAAGTAAAATCATGAACTACGGTCCTGGGATATGGAAAATGATCTAAACTATGAGACAAGAGAAAGAGTATAAGGCAAAGAAAGAAGATATAAAAGCTTACAGATAATGGATAGCTTGAAGTATGTGTAAGTTAAGTAAGACTGCAGAGTGACATGGAGGCTTGCTGAGAACAAAGATTTCAACACAGGCAGTCTACACCACAAACCCAGGCCAACGATCCTTAAGGCAAGGAATACCTTCCATGGAACCTTTTCTCCTTTAGTATTACAGCCATACAATCTCGATGAAGTAAAAGATGGCTGTGTTCATATGGCTTATATGTAAATGTTCAGGTTAAGACTATGTGCATGCATCGTCTTGAGGAATTATGACTCTAGCAAGAATAAAATAAGATAAAAAGAACTTCCTTTGACTCATTGACTACCTCCCCCAGAAACAATTTCTGGAAGAAGTCAGAAATCGGAATTCCTCCTATGATGGTCAGCTGGAACCTACACCCCTGAGTTGGTGCTGAATGCCAACAGCCTTGGGAAAAATATTTCCTCACTCAGTAAGTGGATGGAGGTTAAGTGTTATAACCCAGGAAGGAAATTATTCTTAAACAAGAGGGAGATTGTAAACTATCTCAGAGTTATAAAAATCTCCTTAACAGTTTTTCCAAATCATTCTCATATTTGTTGACTGAGTTGGTTTTCTGTGGAATGTGGTTTTTGCCTAGTATTTTACAGATGAGGATATCCTTATTAACTCTATAAACCATCATTATCAATCTCATCAACGATAACAACAACAACAATGTGAGAGACACAGGACTAAGTTATTTATCTACATCCACCACAGCCATTCTGAGAGGTGGACACACATTGTGACTTCCATTATGCAGCCAAGAGAGCCTGGAAAAGAGAACAAATGTGTAATGGCACCATCTGGCTCTGAACTAAAGTTTCTCTGATTTTAGACCTTGTACCATCTATGACTTCTCAGAACCAGCGAGAAGACAAACTGGGAACGCTACGTCCAAACTCTCCCAACTACTGATCACATTGACCTAGTTTAGAGTCTCTCTACGGTGCCAACTTGCCTCAGGCTGCCTACATCCTTGCTAAGCTATTAGTACCGTGTTGGGATGAGCACATTCATGCTCGTTTATCTACATGGTGTGTATGGCTGCTTTTTTGCTGCCACAGTAGAGGGGAGTGGTTGCAAATGACACTGTTTGAGCCATAATTCCGACTTCTGAACTGAACTTGCCAGGATATTTTTTATTTCTTCAGAAGAAAAAGAAAGGAAGGGCCAGGGATGTAGCTCAATGGCACTCTAAGTGCCTGGCAAGTACAAGGTCCTGAATTTGATCCCTGCTACTGCCAAATAAATAAACAAATAGAAAAGAAAGGAAAAGAAACGAGTCAAATGACATACATTGTATTTAGGCAGAAAGAGTACAAATGGATTCTAGTTTGTTTCTCGGCGCTCCTACCCAGGAGCTGCAGGGATGACTGCCCAAATTATTCAAGTTGTCCATGATTCGTCTAATTTGAAAAACAGAGCAATAATACTAAACTCGGAGGTCTACTGTGACATTTTAATGAAGCAGCATACATAAAGCAAACAGTAGGAGGCAAATGGCGAATGGAACCTATCTGTCTGCTGGTAGTACATCTGTGTTCTTTTAGTGCTTCTCCCAGCATTCACAGTTTAGAGTGTATAAGCCATCTGTGGTTACAGCCAGGAGATACATGAGACAAAATGAAACCACCACAAGGTGGACAGAAAAATAGCATAGAGGTGTACACAGTAAAAAGTTGGGGTTGTTTTCTTTTATTGAGCCTGAGTAACAAGAAAGTGTCTTCATGTTGATGGATTAAACAATGGCAGTCAGAAAGCCCAGGAATTCCATTTACCTACAACGGATGTTATCAATGAAGTCACTACCCAAACTTGCAGGACTGCAAGGGGAATTAGAAATACTTAGTTGAATAGGTCATTTCATCTCTCTTCTATTAATGTTCCACAAAATCCTGATCCAATCCTTTAAGTAAGGAAAAATAAAATAATTTCTCTTTTGTACAAATAATTTCTCTTTTGTCAAGTTCACTTGACATTTTATCTGCTCTTCAGTGATTAACATGCTAAAATAATCCTCAAATAATTTCTCTGTTTTGTCCAATAGCCAATGAAACTTTTTTCTTCTTTTTCTCAGAAGAGCTTGCAAAGAAGATTACAAAAGCAAAGTTTAGGGTGGATCTACTAATGCCTGTGCAGAGGCAAGCATTTTTGTTATAGCTATGTATATAATAGAACTTCAGTCCCTAAACAACCATACTTATCTCTCATGTAGGTGAAATGGCCAGTAACTGGAAAACACTTTCTCCTTCCTAGCTTTATGCAGCTTTCTTCTCTATTGGGTACCCTCAGAGCCAACCTTTGTCAAGAGTGTATGAAATTTGTGTCTAATACACCATCACCCATGATCTCTTTCCGTAAAATAGCAATATCTCATGTTTTCCTTCCTTAGGTGCAAATACTCTTGGATAAAATGCATTTTAATCATCATCTATAACTTAGCCTTATTTAAAAAAACTGTATAGTTTCTCCTTCTACAGTCATTTGTACACATGTCTGGTTTGTGAATGGGGGGTATAGGAGTGGATTTTCCCTTTCCTTCCTTCCTTTCATTTTTTTTCCTTCCCTCATTCCCTCCCTCCCTTTTTTCTTTGCTTCTTTTGCTACCTGTTCTCCCTTTTCTTTTTTTTTTTTCTTAAGACTGAAAAAACTTTTGTGGTGGAGAGATTTCAAGTACAGATAGACCAGTATGGAAGGGAATTTTAAAGGCAGAAGAGGTTCACCCTAAAATTACTCTCATTAAGGGCTTTCTGCTATAACAGCTGAATGGTACTGCTGGGCCTATAAAAACAGTGGAGGAGGAAGAATAGGTTCTGGACAGGCAGAAGTTGGTAGAAGGGAGGAAAGGATCTATATCTTTCAGTGTTTGTAACAATCTAACTAAGTAGGGTGCATGATGGACCTTGTGGCTCACAGGGGGTTGTACAGTCGTTAAACAGTCCCTTGGGAGCAAGTGAGTTCCTGCACGAACTCAGGTCCATTGACCTCCTCCAGTGTTTAGAATGACCTAGCACACTAGACAGTCTCTGCACACAGGCGCTTTTTCAGCATTATCAGGAAGAACTGTTTCGTGCGAGGCAGCCAGTTATTTCCTCTGCCTCTGTGGCTGCCTCTGCACAGGCACTGAAGATGGGATGTCACGGGGAAAGTGACAAGCAGACAACCAAATCGCCACTTTTTGTTCCTGAGCACGAATCTGACCTGAAGCAGCAACGCGTTTGGGTGCCACTTTGGCAATTTGTGAACTGAAAGAGGTCACTTCCTTTGCAGTGAAATACAATTCATCAATAACTTTGAGGGACAAATGCTGAAAGGGGCGTCCATCCAAAACAGGAATTCCATCGCAAACCCTCGGACTGAAAGACAGGGAGGCTGCTCTTGGGTTCCCAGAGAAATGCGCCTCGGACAGCCCCCTGCCCTGCCTTTCTGGGCTTTTCTCTGTCCCGCACAGGGCCTGGGGAGGGACCGGCTGAGCGCAAAGTCTTGGTTTCCCGTCTGGCTACTCAACTCTCTGTAAGTCCTGCACAAGTCTCTCTTCATGCACCAGATGCCTAATTTAGGGAATGAAAAGACAGAGTATGAAGATATCTAAGTTCCCGCCTAACTGCTTACTTTTATTAAAACAGTTCTGCAAAAATATAAAGTTGTAGAAGAGATAATCTTACCTTTCTTTCTCCCTCTCTGCTTCCTTCCTTTTTTTCTTCCCTTCTTCGTCTTTCCCTGTTCTTCCCCAGGCAGCAAATCTCAGTTCAAGAACTAATTTTTTTCTGCCTTGAAAGACACAGAGACTCTGCCCTTCTTGGCTTCGCTGTCCTGGGGACACCTCCCTTGCTCCCCTTACACCAGCCCATCTTTGTGCTTCCACTGCGAGGTTTCCCAAGTTTTCTACTTTGCTTTCGCTTTTGCTTTCCTGGCCCCACTGAAGACAGCGCAGAACCCTGGAGCAAAAGTGTCCTGAAGAGAAGAAGCCTTCCCTCTGCCTTTGGATCCCGGTTTCCCCACCGGCCTGCCCTGACTGCTGCTGGCCCAGACTTGCGCCTCGGATCCCCGGGAAGCGGCAGGGAGGAGTGTGGGCTGGCGGAGGTTGTCCAGGCGGAACTGTCTCAGCCCCGTAGCTATCAGCGGCGTGTGAAAATAACATAAGGGCTCAAGGCACCGATGCCAACCGCACAGCTGTCCCGCTCTGATACTCACAGCTCCACTGCGTCCCGGGGGAGGTCGGAGGGAACCTCTGTCACCTTGCTGTCTTGGCAGAGGAAGACCCGGTGAGAGCAGTGGCAGAGCCGATGCTGACAAGCGGAGCCCCAGCTCAGGAACGGCAGCAGAGCCGCCAGGAGCAAGGCCATGCTCCCTGCGCACCCACCTGCGTTCCCGGGCGGCCCGAGGCCTGCGCACGCCGGAGGCTCCACGCAGCGTCCAGGAGGGGCGGCTGCCGAGCACTGGCAAGGTCACGTGACCGGGAGATGCCTTGGTTTTTGTGTTTCTTTGTCAGTAAAATTTTGGCCAGTAAAATTCCTTTGTGCTAGCAGCAGTTTCAGGGGCCACATAAACTGTTTCCTTACCCTTCAAAACTGAGGTTCTCGCACCCTAACTAGAGGAAGACAGCAGATAGAACCTCGGTGCAGGTCTGGAGTCGTTGTACTCGCTCTCTGCACAAGAGGCCCCCGGGCCTGGTTCTCCTCTCAACAGTGAAGTGATGGAGCTTCCTCCGAGAGCGGTGCCCCCATCCCTGCAGCTGTTGTCAGGAGGGGCCCGGCCACAGCGAAAGGGAACTTCTTCAGTCCTCCGCGTCACCCTCTTCCTCCTGCCTATCTGGTGTTAAAGGACACTATTTGGATTACAGTCACTGAGCCTCTTTCTCACTCGAATCAACCCCAAAATGAAATTATTCAGACATAGCAGGTGCTTGGGAAGGTTAAGCAGGTAAAAGATGCCTCTGAAAGGCTTACCACAGAGATGGTTGTCCTACCGGATTCGTCTAAAGAAGGGGCTTCATTTCTGGTGGGGATTTAATAAATCCTATCATGTTTCCTCTTCGTGGATAACCTTTCTGGATTTTTCCACTTCTAGGGTCTGAAGAGGGCTTTTGCCTTTTTTTTTTTCTCTTTTGAGGCAGGGTCTTGGTTTTCAGTTCAGCCTGGCCCTGAGCTCACTGCATAGCCCAGGCAAGCCTCAAACTCAGCAATCCTCCTGCCTCTGCCTCCTGAGTGGTAGGATTACTGGCATCAGCCACCACGCGTGGCAGCTTTTGCTTTTTGGCATTGAGCACAAGTAAATTTATTAAATCTATACTTTTAACTTGCTTCTAAATGCTCCCAGTAGTTGTCAGCCCCTGGCTCTGGTATCCCAGGCCCCTTGATGGTAAAGGATCTGAGGAGTGCCGCTAACTTTTTATAGTCAAGGGCTTTCTACTTTCAACTCCACAATCTATGAAGATTGAAAGGTATAAAATTCTGTAAGATCAGACCTAGAACTCATTACTTGATAAACTTCTTTTCAGGCCCAGTTTTAGATAATTTCTGGCATAATATTGAGTCTTATGAAAACACTAAAAATATTTATCCCATCATTCTTTTTCTGTCTTCCACATCACCAAAGAAAAATGATGTGTAACAAATAAATTAAATTAGGAGAAAGAGAGAAGCAAGTCACTGGAGGCTAAGGCATCTCAATAGATTTTTTTCTGGGAACAACTGATTTATTCTAATGGTGGGACTAGAAGGTAAGGGCAGTATCAATATGAACTCCATATTGTTAACAGTTTTAGCTAAATCACTCACAACTGATCTGGAAATCATTGTGTCTCAGATGCAGAAAAGACAGTCTAATCAGATAACTAATTGTTTAATTCACTTGAAAATATTTCTGTTAATATGAGAGATTTGTCACTTCCACTTACCCATTCTTTTGTTTGACAAATGCCCACTTAGATTTTGAAAAGTTCCAATTATAAATAAATTGATTTTTATATGGGGTTATTTTAAATTTAAGATTTTGATTCTAAAAGCTGTGTCATATTCACAATTTATAGATAATATATGTAACACAAATGCAATTTATTTAGCACAATAATAAATAGCTGTGGGCTGAAGAAAAAAGATGGCAACAATTTTGTTGCATTTGTTTAAAAGATCCCCTCAAATCCTCTTACACTCTATGTTCAAAGTGATCATTAACGTGACTTTCATGTTTATCATTTCTTTTATTTAAAAAAAAATTTTTTTTTTTTGAGACAGGGTCTCGCTTTGCAGTTCAGGCTGGCACTGAGCTCACTATGGAGCCCAGGCAAGCCTCGAACTCAGTAATCCTCCTATCTCTGCCTCCCGAGTGCTGGGATTACAGGCATGCACCACCACGACCGGCATTGTGGTATGTGGTATTGATTGCTGGTGGGCGTGAGTCTCCACACCCAACATTGTATGTGGTTACCGGGGATCGAACTCAGGACCTTGTGCTTGCGAGGCAGGTGTCAGAACCACTGAGCTAACTCTCCGGCCCTATTTAAAATTTTTCATCATACTTTTATGGAATCATTTGCTACTTGTCATTTTACAGTAACTTGACATTTCTAAGAATTAGCCATGTTCTTTGGTGTAGCTATAATTTTATTACTGCATAATATTCTATTTTAGATAGAATTAATACTTTACTTCTCTTGGGGTTCTTGTGGCCATGAAACTACCTTTCTATATTTTCTTCTAAGCATTTTATGTTTTTTCTCTGTAAATTTTAGTCTTTGATCTGCTTATTACTCATATTTATGTATGATGTGAATGAGGTACTGAATTTGTTTTTATTTAAGGGCATATTGGTTTTTATGACCCACATGGGTCAATAATTCTCCCCGAATTGTTTATTACACAGACTCTCTTTACTTCCCTAATTTATAAAATAATTGTTTATACCTTTATTCTGCACAACACTAGTGCTATATTTTTAATTACTAGTACTTTAAAGCATGCATTGATAAAATGCCACTATGTATTTCTTGTAGCAGTACCTGACCTAATTTGGACCTTTATGAAAGAATTTTAGAATTACCTTACTAAATTTTGTGGGGGAAATAATCCTGGTTGTGTGTGTGTGTGTGTATGTGTGTGCATGTGTGTGTGGTGTACCCGTAGATTTAAATGTTAATTCAACTTTTTGAGTGGTTGGACAGTTCAGACTTTTTATGTCTTCTTAAATTTGTTGCATTGTTCCAGGATTTTTTCATTTTATTTAAGTTTTAAACTTGTCAGGTAGTTTTAGAATTCTCTTTTAAGATTTCTTCTCAACAGTCCTTAGTGTTCTTTCTAGTCTTTGCAAGATCTCTGAATATTTCCCAGTTTACTCATCTGAGCTTGTAGAAACTTGTTCCAGCACATCCCTGGCCTTTCCATACTTGTTCAAGTATATTTTTATGTGTCTAGGCCATCGCCAGGCTCTGTAGCTATTCCTTACTGGACACAGCTTTGCATGTGCTTCAGTTTGTCTGAATCTCCATTTTAGAATAAGCTCTGCTCTGTGCTGTTTTCTTTCAGTGGCTAAAGCTCAGAGTGTCCTGTTATTTAGCTCCATCACAAGTTCTCTGAGTTTCACAAAGGCCTGGTCAGATAGAAAATGTTTTCGGGTATGGAGATGTGTGGGATGCTCTCAGAAACAGCTCCGTGGAATTTCACTCTTCTTTCACAGTGGGAAGAAAAGCCACTCATACCTGGTTCGAGAAGTGGACACAGCAATTGTGAGAGCAGTGTTCGGCATGACTGTTAGAAGTCTGATATAAAAGGAAATCAGAGGGGAAGTGAGGTTAACAGTGATAATTCTGAATCAAATTCTTTATTACTAGCTGAGTGAGGTGGTACATCGGTAATCCTAGCACTATTAGCAACCAGAGGCAGGAGGATAGTGACTTAGTAAAATCCTGTCTTGAAAATAATAAATAACTAAATGGATCAAAGATGTAACTCAGTGTGAGAAGGCGTTGGGTACAATCTCTAGTAATGCACACACATGTGAATTCCTTCTTCAAGGTGTTTAACACTGAAAATTGATGTGGAATATAGACCGTTTTGTTTGTTTTTGAGGTCATTTTCAAGTTCGCCCTTATACTGCAGGATACCCTCTATAGATACGATCTTCAGGGTGGTCATTCTTCCACATAGATTTCTAGCGACTAAGAGCTATGTAAACATCAGCTTTGCTGTCACAGTTATAACTGTGATTGTTTCTTTGGAATCTCCTGCAAGAATCTTCCTAGAAAGTCCAGGTGCATTTCAGCTTCATGATTTCATAACTTGAAGTTTCTCAGGTGACAGAGACCTCTGTCTCTGATCTCAGTGTCGAAGCGCTCGCACAGCTTTGCCCTTCGGCACCAGAGGACAAATGTGGTTTCCTCCAACACATTTCACTCTTGGGCTTGGATGATCTCACAAAACTGTATATAATTCTTTACCGAGGAAGTTTGGTCACAGGTCATCAATTTGAAATGGCTTATAAATAAATATGAAAATTTAATTTCCAAGCCAATTTTCTTTTCTTTTAAGTTGTGTGAAGATAATGTCTCTAGGCTTAGGAGTAGAATACCTTGTGCCTCTTTGCCTGCAAAGAAAGCTGTCCACCAAGAGAGAAAGGATGGATAAAATTCTGCAAGGACTGTAGCATGAGTTAAGGTGAGAGCCCTTGTACTAGGGAGTTTCTGTCAACAGACGTGTAGAGGTAAGTGACAGATGACAGCGTGGTTCTCTTTCCTATGTAGTGATTTTGATACTTAAGATGTAGATTTAAGATACTTAAGAAACACTCTCAAATTAATGCATCTGAAAACAATCACTGTTTTGTGCATTATCCTGGGTGTCAGCAGTTTGGTCGGTCTGTCTCGGAAGAGGTTCCTATGGGCAGCTCTGGGTCAGCCAGAGCCTGGCTGGTCTCAGGTGACTCCAACTGGGCTGGCCTTGCTCTGCTCACACCCTTCAGCAGGCTGGCTCGGTGGTGTTCCCAGGTGGTGTCTAAGAGACTCCGAGTTGGCACACCGTAGCTTTTACTATAGTCAGTTGACCATGCCAAGTCATAAACCAGACCAGATTCCAGGGTTGGGAAACAAGTTCCATCTCTGGTTGGCAAGAACACAATGTCACATTGTACAGCAGTGTGCAGAGATAGAAACAATTGCAAATGTTTTGGTGATAATTTATCTCAGGTTTCTAAGCAGTTAGAGGCCATCATTGTCCATGTGAGGTGTTTTTCTTTTCTTCTATTGTTTTTTCAAAGGACAAGTTAGGTCAATTAATAGAGATACTGACAATGATATTATTTGAAATCCATCTTAAGCTTTTAGTAGTTGTTAAATTTCTAAATTAGCATGCTGCTATTCTAAGAGGGAAAGCAATACAAATTAGTTATTTTCAAATGACATAAAAACCTAAACCATTTCTATTCAGAAATTTCTATTTTATAGGTTTATGTTTATTTTTATTTTATTGTATTTTATTTTTATTTTGAGAGGGTCTCGCTTTGTAGTTCAGGCTGGCCCTGAGCTCACTCTGTAGCCCAGGCAAGCCTCGAACTCAGCAATCCTCCTGTTTCTGCCTCCCGAGTGCTGGGATTACAGGCGTGAGCCACCACACCCGGCTTTTATTTTTTTTATATGTTTATTTTTAAAAATTCCTTTCTTCTTCAATTTATCTATATTTTTATCAAAATTAAAGTGGTTATTGTTCCTTGTATAGTTGTTTTTTACACATTAGATTTTATTGATTGATATCTTAATGCTCTTTGACATTTTATGTGCTAAAGATTGAGGGCGTTATATATAAATAGCTAGACATCATAGAGAAGCCTAGAGTGCCAGTCCACAAGTCTACATGTAGCCGATAGGCCATGGTACATCTTCCCTGTACTGAGGCAAAACAGTCACATGGGCTCAATGTTAATGGATCCTCTTGGCTTGAGAATACATGACCTATGCTATGGCATTGGTGGCCCTTGGGACAGATTGCGTGGCTGGGGCTAGATCTGGAGAAGGTAGATTCTTTGGACACTGGCCAGAGGATGAGGAAAGAGATTTGACAGAGTATTTAGAGCATGAGGAAGTGGTAAAGAGAAGCAGCCAGTAGGACAGATGTAGAGGATCATCTGCAGTACTGGTTCTTCAGCCCAGGCAAGGAGGGAGCAACATTCTGGGGTTTGGAGACCTGGGCTCAAGCCAAAGCACAGACTATGGGATTGTGGGAGATTTGGGATCACCCGAAAAGCAGTTTCTTCTCTAAGCTGGAGCAGTGAATACTTAGGGCTCCTGTGAAGACAGAATGAGATGGACAAGACAGAATATGTGATGAAAGAGGGAAGTACTAGCTCACTGCTACAAGTGAGAGTCTTCTTTATGTCAGGTTTCAGTTTGTTTGTGTGGTGAAATGCAGACAGTTTTGATCATAGGATTGTTTGGGCTTCTAGGCCACTGACCTGGCTATGCGGGTCACTATAGTCACACATGGGCAACACACCCTGTGTTTCCCTTTGAACCCATTCTCCCACTCAGGACTTGGAGGTCAGAGCCAACCTACTGTGGGGTGAACAAAGATAACCTTCCCCAACTTGCCCTTGAGCACTCTGGATAACAAAGTATATAGACAAATTTGTATCAACAAAAATGTTACTATGAAAACTAATAATAGGTAGAAGGAAAGAATTTTGTAAGCTTTTGGGGGAATTTGATGCTGTTTTTGAATGAACAAAGACAACTTTAAAAGGCTTGCATTATTTAATGTTTCCTGGAAACATAGGCTCAGCCTCCTTTCAAAATAAAAAGGAGTGAATCTGAATTGCATTTTAATTATAGCAAATAATCTTTGGGTCAGTGTTTTGATCTCTGGAATTTCTCAGTGTCAGGGAATATAGAAATTAAAAAGGGACTTATTTGGCAATTGGTGTGCACTAATGTAAGGGTCACATGCCTCATAAATCCAGTCACTAGGGGCCAATGGGATGGAGTTTACTCTTTTACTCTCTAAGGAAGACAATAAAGTCTGACCATTCAAAGTTTCATAAAAATTCAAGAAGAATCCACATTCTAAGGAATGCTTGTAGTGAAATTAGTGGTAATACAAAAGTACACGCAGTGGTTACCAAAGAAATGCAGAGGTCTACGAGATCTAGCCCTAGGCGGTGATGGGTACCAAGTCCAGGACACTGCTTCAGGCTATGAGGAACCAGACATTTATTTATGACAATGTAGATGGAGCAGATGATACTCTTCTTCATGGGAAGGTAGTTGAATTACAGTGTAGCAATATTCTTAGTTGCAAACTAAGTATAATGTTTGGGGAATTGCAAATCTTCAGCTTTGTGTTCATAGCAAATGAAGATAGACTCTTATTTTATCTGGTTCTTGCACCTGTTCAGATCTCTCAGTCAAAAAGTGGGTTAAACAAAATACTGTGTGTGTGTGTGTGTGTGTGTGTGTGTGTGTGTAGACACATGCAGCTCGGAGATATCCTGAAATCATGACAGCGTCTCAGGTAGAGCCATTGCTGATGAAAGCTCCAATGTCAGTTGTCAGTGACACACCAGTGTAAACTTAAAATCTAAGCCCTCCTCTCTCTCTTTATACATTGAAATGAAGAAAAAAATAGTACCAAGAGTCTATTATTTATGCATACAGTTTTTGAAAAGAGAGAAGCAATGACATTTTACTGCTTTCCAAGCATAATTTATTGTGATTCTGCAAAAGGCCTTTGCTTTGCCTCGTGTGTCTCCCCACTGAGGTCCTGTGGCTCTGCCTGGTGCCATGGGTTTGGGTACTGCTGGATGGGGAAGGCTAGTCACAAACTTGATCAGGCAAGGAATGAGGGGCTGCTTTGTGTTTGATGGCATGGAGCTGTAGCTCTGTGGACAAAGCTGAGGTATGAAAGGGAGGCTTTGTCTCCAAGGGTAAAACCATCTCAACCATTAGGAGAAATGGGAACAAGGCATATAAAAATAGGGGCCTGCTCATGAGATATGGAGAGTCACATAGGAAGCTGTTCAGAATCCACACCTAGGTTATGAGAAGCAACTTTCTTCTACTTATGCTGTGTGCACTGTGCTAGGCTTCAGGCTAAAGTTCTTACCTGTGTAGTCTCTGACCCTGGTACTGGTGCTATGAGAGATGGCTCTGATGCTTCTCATTTTGTGGATGGAATGACTGAAGCTTGCAGAGGTTAAACGACTGTCCTAGACTGCACACCTGGAAAGTGAGCAGCCCTGAATCTGTGTACAGGTGTGATGACTCTAACACCAGGGTCTTGAGTGGAGAAAACAGTAGGCCGAGGTGTTTGCTGGGGCCATCAGGGCACAGCAACTTTTGCCGGACTGTGCCTTTCCTCCTTTCTGGGGAAGGGGCCATGCTCTCTGTTGTTTGTGACCCTAGAAGATGTGACCACCCCTTTGCTTCCACCGGATAGTACTGCTGAATCAGCCTAATGTCACTGTAGCCAAATCACTTGCATCAAATATATATATTTTTATTTCTGTGGCTCTGACTTAGCTGGAAATAGTTTAGATCTAATGTCAGTTTTGAGAATGAAGTTTGTAAAACAGTGCTTTAACTTTCATAAATCAAGACAGCTTTGAGACTGAAAAGGCACTGTGCTCGCTGGTGAGGATGCTAGGCTAGTCCCCAGCTCCTGGAAGTTCCAGTCCCTCTTCCAAGGTGGGACGGAGGGGATGTAATCAATATGCAGAGACACATGCATTTTTCAGACAAGAGTATCTTCAAGATGAGGAGCAGCCAGGTGGAAATGAACTTCATCTGCCGCAGCAGTGGTAGCTCCTGTCTACATCAGGGAACAGATCTTGGCAACTTAGTTCCCAGCCTTCAGCCACACCTACTAAGTCAGGGCAACTCTGACTGTGTTAGGATGATACGTGGGAACCTCTTGCTGACTTCCAAAGTCAGTATATTCAGACTGTACTACCAGTGTAAAGAACTTCTTGTTTTTGTAAAGCAGTTTAAAGAAGTGCTTGTTTTTTCTTATTCTTAAAGGGCTTTTAAATCTGTTCTGTTCAAGATTTACAAATGGGACACTAACTAAAAACATTGGAGTTTCTAACAGACAGTGAAATATCATACACTATTGACCTGAGTTCTAAAGGAAGAGAGAGGAGAGATAGAGACAAGGATGGACAGTGGGAAGACAGTTCATGGATCTTTTTTTTTTTTTTTTTTGTGGTACCAGGCATATGAACTCAGGTCCTTGTGCATCCAAGATTGATGCAGTACCACTTGAGCTAAATCCCCAGCCCTCAGTTCATGGGTCTTTAAACCAGCGCGATCCAGAGCCATCTTCCAGCGTGACAGTGACCTTCTCCCCAGGCCTCTCCTCTCTGCAGTCCCCAACAGTCTTGTCATTTGTTCTTTGGGCTGACAAATGGTTGTTGATTTATGACAGCATCATCGATCAAATGGCATACTGTCTTGTGTTACATCTGGTAATAAAGAAACATAAAAACGCCTCTTGAATT
Organism: Thryonomys swinderianus; assembly: GCA_004025085.1. Taxonomy (NCBI): domain Eukaryota; kingdom Metazoa; phylum Chordata; class Mammalia; order Rodentia; family Thryonomyidae; genus Thryonomys; species Thryonomys swinderianus. Next base: position 38,496 of record PVIC010003051.1, read on the forward strand.
AACTAGACAGCATCAGTTTAGATAGACAGTGGCTCCCAGTCTTGTGTCTTTCTGGGAAAGACAACAGGCTCTCTTTGTCTAAAACCTGAATTTTTCATCACTAATCCCCCAAATAATGTTTTCTCTGAGAAGAAGCTGCTGGAGAATTTTCATTAAACTACCTCCCTTGTTAGGGAGAAGTTTTCCAAAGAGACCCCAAGAAACCTGCAGTTTCTTTGGAGTCTCTTGTTTTAGAACTAACAGGTATTCAAATTTTATCTTCTTCTTTGCAACACAGTCATGTGGACCTCACTATCATATTTCTCAAAATAGCTCTTAGTAAGGGCTGTATGCCAAGAGGTAAAAATGTGTCATTCTCGTCCTGGGGCTTTGTTTTCCTTGGGTGTGAGGCCACATGCTCCACCTTAACAATGCAAGGAATCCAGGGCACTGGCGCAGGCCTGTAGTCAGCTACTCAGGAGGCTGAGGCAGGAGGATTGCTTGAACAAAGGAGGATTGCTTCAAGCCTGGGCAGCACAGTCAGACTTCTTGTCAAGGTAAAAAGTGCAGGCATAAAATAAAACCACCCCAGAACACCTGATAGAAAGGAACAGTGGATTTATCTAAGGTTATACACTAAAGCACCGAGTACATGAAAGTGAACTAAAAATCTGAAAATAGTAATTTTGTTTCAAACTTCAAAAATTAGTTAACCAGAAATATAGTACTGTATGAGAAAGCTCTTGCAAGGAAGCCAGGGAGTGCACACAAGAGAGACACATCCTACTGGAGTTTTAGTGGAGGCTGAAGAGAGGGTTCTGAGAAGGCCACTCAGAGGGTTCCCACCGGGCCTATCCTGGAGGAAGAAGCAAAGGTGGGTGGCTGCCTTGTGAGTGAGGAGCACGGGAAATCACAGACCAAATGAAATCTGTAATCACATTCCCCGCCCCCAACGGCGCTCCGTTATCCATGGAGGGGCCATTGATGCTGACCAGATTGCCAAGTTACAAATTGTAATTTCTAGTTAAAGGCGGAAAATCAAGTCATAGAGTTTCATGAGCATGCTTAGTGAGGCTGCATGTGCCCGCCTCCTTCTTAGATGTTCTTTCTTTTGCGCTGGTAGAGACAGATGAAGATGCGCTTGGCATTCTTGGAGCCAACCTGGGACAAATGACAACTGTATAATGCTCTTGTTTTCTCTTCAGTACTGGCACAGACCCCAGGGCCTTTGCGCTGACCTGTATCCTCAGCCTCTTTGTTTCTATTTTTAAATTTTGAATTAGGATCTCACTGAGTTGCTGAGTTCCCCAGGCTGGTTTGAACTTGCGTTTTTCCACGGACACCACCACCGCTGACTAGCTGCCCCTCCCCTCTTAAACTCCTGCATAAATTTCAAGAAGGGGAACAAACAGTAGTCAAACCATCGCCATAGTCAGTAGTGTAAAGAAATCAGAGAGCCAAAGAATTGCCCATTTAAAAAAAAAAAAAAACCTGAGGACTGTCGTGGGTGGAGTAGTGCTAGCCTTCTGGACAAAGAAACTCTACAGAGAACTGTAGAGTTAAGGGAGGAAGCGGCCTTTGTTCTAGCAACCAGCTGAGTCCCTCATTCAGCCACCTCTAGGGCAGGTCTCAGAAACCCCCTCCCGGTGCCACGCACCCCACCCCCGAGCGCTCTACCCCAGCCCCTGTCCTCGGCAAGCCATTTAAAGCCACTCAATAACTTGTCGATAAATTGAATGATGAGGGCAGAGAGGTGGGAAGAGAAATGTCTTTCTCTAAATCTGATGGATTGCTCTGTCTTTACCGCCTCTGTCAGAAGGCCTGTTTTCTGATTTCCCACAGGGAGTTGTCGTCTGTCTTTAGACACAAGGCGGATGGTAGGGGGATTCCGCTTCCGCTGCTGCCCCCAGGCCGGGGGACCTGAGAGGAAGTCAGGCCCCTCAACCACAGACGGGAAGACCGCAGAGGCCCAGGAGACAATCTCCTTCCTCAGCAGTAATGATGTTAATTATAAGAGACTCTGGTCCTCTGCCTTTCAGTTTACAGAGATTCATTTTTCAGGTATATTCTCCTCCAGGCTTAACAAATGTTAATTCAGTGTATATTTTTCTTTCTTTCTTTTTTTTGAGACAGGGTCTCGCTTTGCAGTTCAGGCTGGCCCTGAGCTCACTATGTAGCCCAGGCAAACCTCGAACTCAGCAATCCTCCTGTCTCTGCCTCCCGAGTGCTGGGATTACAGGCGTGAGCCACCACGCCCGGCTCTTTCTTTCTTTTTATAATCCATCCGTTTTCACAGATTCCCGTGGCACAATCTTCTCCTGAGAGAAGTGTCTGAGATGTGGCTTCTGCTGTGTATAGGCTGTGGCTCTGGGTCGACCTAGAGCCTGTGATAGCCCAGGGGCATTTTGAGGAATCAAACACTTTTTCACAGACAGATTATAAACCTAGAAGTGGTTTGACCTCCTACTGTTAAAAGGAAACCCTCCCAACATTAACGAATAGCCGCCTACCAGATGTGAAGTGCGTGGAAGGTGGTAGGCCTTTTTACTTACCTTTTTCTGTGCAATTCCAGGCGTGTGTCTGGTGCATATAAATGATAAATTTAACTAGAGAATTTCACTTGTTTTCTTCTTTGAGTGCAGAATATTTTATGACTGAGATTTTAGGAAACTCTTTTTCTCCTTCACACATCTCTTCTGAGCGATCCCAAGTGAATGCTCTAGATTTCTTCCAGCTCTCTTGGTTTTCTGTTCTTGGACTGACTATTGATTCAGCCTCGAATCACTGCTTCCCCCACATGCAACATTATCATGCTATCTTAGAATTTATTTCTCCAGCCTGGCAGTTCGCTGAGCGTAGCCGTAGTCTCCTCTAGTAAGTGTTCAGAAGCACAGCTAAGTTCAGGCTCGTTTATGGATTGCTGATGGGAGAATGGAAGGACACCCCACATTTAATGGGTACTGTCGTAGCAGTGGCCACTTCTGGGACCCACAGGGAACCAATCCCCGAGTCTGACAAATCATTTATGCTCTCTCAGCCCATCTACTGAGTTTGAATAAATCCATTTGTTTTAGACGAACCCTGGAAAAAAGCGATTGCAATAGTGAACAATGTATTTCTCCAAGTCTGAGATAGTCCAATTTAAATAATGTCACTTAAGTAACATTAATTATTAAATCCACTATTATGAATAGTTATCTAAGTCTTTAAGGACCTAATTTGGCTTACCATGCATGTGCTCAATTACTCCACTAAAACAAATGCAAACTCCATCCGTGTTTGTGGGCAAATCAGGTATTTTGGGGGAAGAATTGTTGATGTTTACATTAGCTATGTGTAAATCAAGGATTTACCACCCTGGTGATTTGCTGAAATTAAGGAAGTCTGTTGTAAAAACTCCTAAGGACTCCTAAATGATAATCTTCCATTGAAATAAAGTGAAAACATTTGAAGTTTGTTTTTCTGGGTACCCCATTACTAATTTGTTGAATTAAAATGATTTTAGAGTCTTAAGATAAAAAGGAAATTTTCCCATAAAAATGGCTTCTAAAACCATGCCAAACAGAACAAATGGCAATGGTCAGAAAGTTCAACTAAAATTTCCCATCATTGGCAGTAATACTATGGTCACTGTTATCTGCAAAGTGGGAAGCTTTACTATTAAATCCTAGTAGATAGGGGTGAGGAGGGGGTGGGTGGGCAGGGATGTGGGTAAAAATGAGAATTGACCTGTGTCACATATTGGACAAATTCCCCAATGTTTTGTGTGATTGTGAGCTATACCAATAAAGTTTACTGAATAATGAAAAAAAATCCTAGTAGACAGAGAATGGCTGGTTTCTCTATCTTCCTTTATTCTTATTCTTCACAATAACTGTGAGAGCCTTCTGCTTCCTCTCTGCTTCCTTCTTCTCTTAGATGAAGCCGTTTGTTTTAAAGACAAGAGTGTAAACTGGGAAACTCGTTACCTCTCCCCTGATTTTGGATAAATCAGTTCTTTGAGCTCCATTTTGTCATCTATTCACAGACAGTAAATACAACACAAGTCAGTGGAGGATCTGAGAGTTACTGTCTTGCTGAAGGGCCTTTCTTGGGGAAATCTGGGTGCTAGGATAAGGGCAGGGGAACAGACATGCCCTGCGAGTGTATGTTGTGGATTCCGTGAAAAGGAGCTGAGGACAAACTTGTGGATAGATTTAAGAGATGATGAGTCTGGGTCCAGCGCCTCTCAGTGATGGAGAACCATGAAAGAGCCGTCCCACGTCTGCTCACTGCACTCTAGAAAATCAGCACACTTTGTTCATGCTTTTCAAGCAAGAACCTACTGACAAAATTGCAAGTCTAAATGTTTCATAAAAGTTTAAAAATTTGCTAATTTCAATGACAATCTGCTATATTATAGACATATTAGAATCACTGTAGCCAAGCATTAAGGTACATGCCTCTCACCCCACCTACTTGGGAAGCTGTGGTAGGAGGATTGCTAGCTTGAGGCCAGCCTGGGCAATCTAGTGAGACCTTCTCTAGAAAAATAACACAGGGTAGGCTGGGGATAGACCTTGGTCTTCCTGGGTTCAGTCCTCCAGGCCCCCAAAGATTACTCATTCCAAAAATTGTCACTTCCAAGTGTACATTTGCTTTTATAAATACTCTCTTTACCAAGTGAAATTCAGATGACTTCAGGGAGTGATACATTGGTAAAAGATGAGAGAGCTGAGGCATCAGAGGGCACCTGGGTGTAAATGCTCACCAAACTCAACACAGTGTGCCCCTTGCCAGGAACTCCCAAACTGCAGACGCCCTCTGCAGGGTCTGCCTGGGAGCACGCCGCGCTGTCTCTGCTTCTTCACTGCGTACGTGGCCAGGCGCACAAAATGAGCCCTGTTTCTGGCACTCAACACTGATTTAATGAAAACTTCAATAGTACTGCAATCCTAACCTTCCTTCCAAGTAAACAAGACAACATTACAGAGTTATCAACCGACACTTAATGAAAATTGACACGAGAAGATTGTTGGAAAAAGGTGAGGTCTTTTTATTGTGAACCAGCAAGCAAAGCATTGAAATAATTAATAACATACTTATGCTAACAGGCATTATCTGAATTACTGAAGCCAAAAAAACACAAACAAAATTACTTACAAAATCTGACCTGGGGCTCATCCTTCTCCTATTAAAACCAATACTGATGATCTAGTTTTAGCAAAAACAACACTGTTTACCACAGTGAATTAATGTTTTTAATTTGAATTTTATTGGCCTTATAGTTTAGTTATTAAATGTTTTTCATGTATTTGTTTGGTTTTGGTTTAATGATTTCTAGGAATTTTATAGCTAGTTTTAGTTAATACTGGAAGCTCACGGGATTTTTTTTCTTCCTTTTTGAAGGGATCTGTGCATAATTCAAGTTTGGGAGGTGCTACTATATGTTTTGAGAGCACAGAGTTCAAAGCCAGGTTCAAGTTCAAATATTAGATCTCACAGTGGGTACACTCACCGCCATCATCTTCAAAATTATACTTCTGTATCATGGGGTTATTGTGAAGAACAGATGATCCTCAGAAGGAGACCCTTGGTCACACAGTGATTAGGAAAAGCAGGCCATTATTGTCATCATTATTGTCCTTACACTCTAAACTTTGGGCCAACGGATCTGAGATCTAGAATCGGCAGGCAAGAAGGGAGATGTGGTGAGAGGGGTTGGGAGGAGACTTTGCTCCAATAAGAGGAACTGGCACCACTGTAGGATGGCACCGTCTCAGACCTATGGCCCACAGTTCCAATACAAGAAATGATACTGGAGAGGAAATATGAAAATATTTTATCTCCCAGCCTGATAGCTGTCTGATACCTTGAGTTCATGTTCTATGAGAATGGAAAAATGAGTTATAGGAGCAATGGAGGTTAAAACTAGGAGAATATTTATTGATAGGATAGCTCAGGAGAGACAGGAGGGGCCCTGAACCTACTTCAATCTAGCCAGGGACCCCATTCCACAGAGGACTTTCATGAAGTAAAATCCATGTGGGTACAATGTGGGCTATACTTATGATCAACCAATAAGATTACATGTATAGTCACTTAGGTAACAGTGGTCCAATTAGAAAACAAGTCACGTAATAAGTGTGGAGGGAAACAGCAAAGATTCTCTCAGGCAATGGCGGGTCCAGAGGTGCTGGTCACTCACTGAGGTGGCTGATGGCTGTCTTGACTTCATTAGGGTCAGTGTTTGTCCTTTGATGCAGTAGGCAGGTCTGGTCATCTTGTCTTTATCTGGACGCTGGGTCTTCAACGTGCGTGTCTCTGGCTGCAGTTGTGATGTGTCTCAACTTTTGTTTTTGACTCTCTCAAGAACCTACACCTACCCGACTGCCTATTAGATTTCTACTTAATGAAGCTGACTATAGTAGTACCACATCACACTTACAACCGTACCACCACATGAGTACCTTTTGAGGAGGAAAGTTGTGATTCAGTCTTGTTTTCTCTTAGTTGCCATTTCCAGAACTTTCTTGACATTCTCTGCCTGGCTGCCTGTCTGTGTTCTTGCTGTCTCTCTTTGAATATAGCCCTTGGTATAATTTTTCCTGTTTTGGCTCTTTTTTTCCCTTTGCTTTTGATGGACATCACAGCCTCACCTATTGTGTTGCTCAGACTCCTGTCACTGCCATCCCTTGGGGGCATCCCCAGGTCCCAGTAGGAAAAGTCAGAGACTTTCTGTAGGAATGAGATGGCTGGTGAGAGCATTTCATAGTTAAGATTATATCTTACTATTATTGTCCTCCTATATTACCTGGAGGTTTGTTGAAGTGCATCTCAGAAGTAGAGATCACAGAACCAACAGAAATCCTAGTCAGATCATACAGTGGGCTCACCCAACCCTTTTGTCCTTCCTGAAATTTTAGAATCACGGGCTTTTTAGGTTTAGTTCCTGCATGTCAGAGCTCCTGCCTAGTGAAGCAGGGAGGCAGAGTAGAAGTGGTATCAAGGGTGTCAAGAAGTAAAGTTGAACTGGAAAGGGTAGAACTCAAACCTGTGTGGGTGGGGGAGGTAGCTCAGTGGTTCTGGCACCTGCCTTGTGAGCAAAAGGTCATGAGTTCAATCCCTGGTACCAAAAAACAAAGCAAACCCAAGCAGACAACAACAATAACAACAGAAAACCTGTACTGACAATAGAAGGACCAAAAAAGGCAAGGCTGTTTTAGTCTTAGAGACCACATGGAGTTCACTGTGTGATGATTTTTTAAAGAAAAACATTTGCAAAGCTGGTTGAACCCCTACTGAAAGCCAGCCTGATTCCTCATCATGTGACCCATGGTGAGATTTGCTGCTCCAGATACCTGGTTAGGTTTGTATTAACATGTAGTCCGCATATCCTCTTCCTTCCAAACCCACAAACCCCTCTGGACAGGATTTTCCCCTTCTTCTTTTTCCTAGACCATCTCAAAGCCTTTCTGTGATCCCAAAGAGCATGAATTATTCACTATATATAGCTTCGAGCTTCAAAGCACGCTTTTAAAAGAGTAAAACTGCCTAACCCACCTGGTACTTTGCCTCTGCCTTCGTTTTCATGGACTGGACAGAAGCTTCAGCGTTGCTGCCCACCTGCCCTCTTGGCCATCTCTTGTGGGTTTGTTTCTCTTGTGCTTCACCTTCTGGCTCCTCAGGGATAGAACTGGGGCTTTTCCTGCCATGCCTGAGGCATGTCCTGCCCACACGTGTCATTTATACATGGCTGTGTTTCATAAACATATTACAGTTTTCATTTTAACTGTTTTCATGACCACACATGGACATACATAAAATCTCTCACACATAGTTTCAGCCGAGCTGTAAATTGTTTCTCCTTAGCATTTTTTTTTTCTTTTTTGGTGCTAAGTATGGAACCAGGTCCTTACACTTGCCAGGCAAGTGCTGTATCATTGAGTTATATGCTCTCTCTCTTCAGGATTTATTAAGATTCAGGAAATGCTCACAGCTCAGGCTAGCATTCCAGCACTGCCACAAGGATATGTATGAACTTAAGAGTCTCCATTTTCTGAATCTCAGTTTCTGAGTCTCAGTTTCCTCATCTATAAGAGGGCAGTAACAACTCCACAGTGGGGTGATCCTTTGAGGCCTGTTGCATGTTCTGGCATGCAAACAGCACTTTAAAAAAATCCTTTGGTGTTTCCATAGTACTCAGCATATATCAAGCGCATCCTGTAAGAAAAGACTAGGGGACAGCTGTTTGCTTGTTAGAGCTACATGCTTGGCATGTGAAAGAGCCCGAGTTCAATCCTCATTGCCAAAAGAAAACAAACAGAAGACAATCTAAAAACAGCATAATGTGAAAACTTGGGTAGGAATGTAATACAGTATAGGTTAGGCTCTGATACTCCTCAGACTTGAGTTCATCTTGTTTTATCCATGTGACTTTGGGCAGTATATTGGATCAGAGGCACTTCAATTCTAAGTTGACTTCCTCATACATGAACAGGTCTCTTGTATGAGCCCACTTGGTTGCTTTCTGTAGTGATTTAAGTAAGATACTGGATATAATGCACACAGACTAGTGCTTGGTGCATAGTAAAAAGGTTTTTAGCTGCAACTTACTCACAATGTGTTGTCAGTCTTCACTTTTTTCATACCTGTAGAGATACACCAATGAATATTTAGGTTTTCTCAAGGTTTTTCTTCTTCTTAAAATAATATCATTATGAATATAAACATTACTTTAATGCAAGCTACCCAATATAGTTCACACCCGTCACATTTGGCTCTCAAGAACCTGAAATGTGGCTGATCTGACTTTGTGTTGTCACTGTCAAATACACCACAGGTTTTAGAAATTTCATATAAAAAAGTAAAATATTTTCAATTACTTTTTTTCACAGTGATTACATGTTGAAATGTTATTTTGTTTTGCTAGATTATATTGAATCATTAGTAGTTTCAGCTTTTATTTATTACATGTAAGAAATTTTAAAGTATGTATGTGATTTGAGCGAAATGTTTAGTGGATAATGCTTCTTTAGGGAATAGGTAATACATGATATCATCAGACTTTAAAATTGTTATCGAACTGGTGATTGTAAATTGTGGTTCATTGTCTTATTTCATAATCCTCTGATTATTATTTATTTTTACCATATATTATTTATTTGTGTTTTCTCTTGGAAATGTTTGCTAATATATTTAAGCATTTTATATAAATTTGTTTGCCTTTTACGTGTTGTCTGTTGAAGGTATATAAATATGCAATATTTGTTCTAATCCTCACAATTTATGTCTTGTATTTTAATTTGCTTCTTGAAATATTTTAAAGTATGAAAGTTCTTGATGTTAATGGAATCATTAATTCTTTTTAATCCAGTAAAATACCATCTTTTTATCATCAGTCCTTGTTTCTCTACTGAAAAGTCATAGTGATATTTCAAAGTTTTACCTTTTATATTTAAGTCTGCAATATATTAGAAATTTCTCAGTATGTTTTGGCCTTAGGAATATAACTTCAATTTTTCCATGTGGATAACCAATTTTCTGGCATCATTTATTAAAAACTCCACATTTCCCCCTGTGCAATGCTGCATTCATCAGAGTAACAAATTATTTACATGTAAGAGTTTTTTTCTGGTTTCTCTTTCTGTTCTAGTGTTGTATTCATCATTGTGTGAATTCTTGTTTTATGTTTCACAATCTTGTGATAAATCTTGGCTAGAGCAAGACCTCCTTCCATAAGGGTCTTCTTGGCCTTCAGTCTGTCTCACAGGTGTTAGAAATTACTGAATTTCTTTTCTAAAGTTCTCATCATTTTGATAAACTTACATTCAAACTACAGTTTTCCTTAGATCTAACTAATATGTCTATGGTTAGTCTTCTGGTCCGGGATTGTTTTATATTAGATTTCAAAGAGTATTTATTTTGTTTTATTTAATGTCTCAAATTGAGTTTTATAATTTTCTTAACAAATGACTTGCACATTATTTTTAGTTATGTCTTAATTAAAATATATATAGAGATATGACACACATTACTGTTTTAATAAAAGCCTTTACAAATTATATTTTAAAACTATTACTAAATAGAAATGTAATTTTTTTTTTTGAGATAGGGTCTCGCTTTGTAGTTCAGGCTGGCCCTGAGCTCGCTACATAACCCAGGCAAACCTTGAACTCAGCAATCCTCCTGCCTCTGCCTCCCGAGTGCTGGGATGACAGGTGTGAGCCACCACGCCCGGCACTGGTATGTGGTATTGATTGCTGGTGAGTGGGAGTCACCACGCCCAGCATTGTATGTGGTTACTGGGATCCGACTCAGGACCTTGCGCTTGCGAGGCAGGCACCAGAACCACTGAGCTAAATCTCCGGCCCTAGAAATGTAAATTTATCTAATTATATTTTGAAATCCAGAATGCTTAATTTTATCTGTAGATTACTTTTACTTTACATTGTAGATAATGAAACAATTCTGTATAAATGAGATTTTTTTGACTTCCATGCCAAGTCTTGTTTTTCTTTTATTCTAAGAGCACTGACTTTCAATACAATTGTTAAGATATGATGAATAGTGAACATTCTTGCCTTATTTTTTATCTTTAAAAGATAGCTCCACTATTTGACTATGGATCATTATTATTGATTTTTGAGTGGGCATAATAAGTGTAAAGAATGACCAGTCTCTTATTATTTGGCTGGAGATTTTTACCATAAATAGATGTTGAATTATATCAAGTACCTTTCTGCTTAATGTGATAATTTGATCTTTTTAATATGAATGTGACAATAACCCACTAAGTTTTCTAATATTGTGCTAGTCATGGGTTCCAGTGATGAACGTGATTTGATTGTTTAATGATTTCCTCTCCCAACACTGATGAACATAGTTTGCTGCTACTTTCAGATTTTCATTTATGTTCACTTACGCAGTTCTCATCCTCTGTACTGGGTGTATTCTGTCACTCTAGTTTTCTTTTTGCATGTCAGACAACCGATCAGACAGCAGTCTTAGTTCTTCTTTAGCTTCTTAATTTTAAAATTTTTATTAGTACACATTTGTAGTACATAATGATTACATTGATTGTAGGGAGTTGGTACTCGTACATAGTACACTTTAATTCTTTTTATGTTCCTTTCCTCTCCCTTCCTTCCTCTTCCCTCTATCTCTTGGTCCTCTTCCCATGTATGAAATATCTATTTCCCTAGTTCATATTAGCTTTATTTTTACTTATTTTATTTATTGGTACATTATATATACACATCACAATTACGCTCAACATTGAGAACTTGTACCAGTATATGACATGATTTAATTCTCGTTTTTATCTTTCCCCTACCCACACTTCACATATTTTTATTATGCTCTTTAGTTTATCTATACTTTGGATTTCTTACATAAGAGAAATCATGGGGCATACAAGTTGATGTGCCTGATTTATTTCACTTAACATTATGGTCTGAAGTTGCATCCAAATCCTTAAACAGTAGAGTAGTGCTCCATTGTATATGAACACCACAGCTTCCTAATTTTAAGTGTGAGTTGGCCCATCATGATCCTTGGATCTTTTTATCTATCTACACTCACTTTCTCGATGGTCTCATCCAGCCTCAAGGCTTTAAAAAACATTCAGATGATGACAATTATCCTCTGATCTCCAGACTCATGTGTATCAGCCAGCCCACGTTGTATCTTCTAGATGTATATGTGGCATGTGTAAGACAGAGCGTCTGCTCCCCACAGCCTCTGCTTTCAGGAAACAGCAATACCATCCTTCCAGTCATTTAGACAAAAAAACTTTAAAGTTTTGCTTAACTTGAATGCCCTGAATCCAACCTGTCAGCAAATCCTATTGACCGTTACACAGTACATCTAGAATCCAGTCATTTCACATCACTTTGCTACCACCAAGTTCTAAGTCATGATGATTTCTCACTCAGATTTGGAAGAGCCCCATGATTTGCTCCCTTGCAGGCTAAAAGTCAAAGTATTAATAAAATACAAATCAGATCAAACCCTGTCTCTCAATATTGTCCTTTCTCAGTGGCTGTATTTCTCATGATAGCTTTGGGGCTTTCCATGTCTCCGGACCTGATTCCACTGCGCTTGCTTGTTCAGTCCCAGGCTTTGGCCATGCTGGCCCACTTCTCTGGAATAATCCAGGCGCACATCAACCTCAAGGTTTTTCTTGTTAGCTTCTCTGAAGACCCTCTCTTAAACATTTTTTTAGCCCTTGCTTTGTGCAGGGTATGCTAAAGCTGTGTTCTTCACAAACCCAGGGCTGGTTAAGTTTTCCCTTTCTCTGTTGTTTTTCTATGAATGGATCCTTACATATGTCTTGGTAGTTGTAGAGTATGTAGAGTACTTCTGACTTCCCTAGACTTGCCTTCTCATGTTTTCTGCATTTAGTGAAATTCATTTACCTTGTTGTGGTTTATTCATAAATTTTTAAAGGTCCTTTAAAAGATTCAAGGATGTTTTACAACCATATGTTGCAGGAATATCTGTTATATTGTGAAACAATCTGCTTTGATTTTCTTTCTTGGAAACCTATTGCCATTTATAAAAAAAAGAGAGAACATATATAGTCTGTGATTGTGAGTTCACGGAGGTCAGATCTGACTGGCGTCTTCTCTCCATTCTGTGAGTTCTGCCACCACCGCAGCTCCAGTCTTTGTGCATGCTACAGATCCCAACAAGTGCTGCTGCTGCACAACACACCTTCTGTGTGGCTTACCATGGGGTATGATGTGGTATCTGGAGTTAAATAACAACCCTTGTGACTTGTATTGATTTAAAAGCTGGTTATCATCTAAGGTTACAGTGGCCAACACCATGAGCGATCAATGGACGTGGTAGTTTTCTTTTCTCAGTTCAGTAACTGCTGCAAGTTACCTGTGTATATCTGAACTTCTGCATCCTTTATCCAAGCAGACAAACAGTCCAGCAGGGGGTGTGCAATGAGCAGCAAAAGATTGCTATAAATTCATTTATTGCCTTATAAAATGGTTATTCTAAAGTTCATCTTTTTTTTTTCTCTTCTTCTATCTTACTATTAGAATATTACACATAGGCATGGACTTTTAGCAAAATTTTGGGTAAGCATTTCCATTGGCAAATACTGGCCATCGCAACATTCTTTCTGTTAGGCTTTAACTTGTTGTGATGGTTAGACTGGGGTCCTTACTGAACTCAAGGCCATGATGGTTGATATGGCCATTTATCATTGTCACCAGTGAAACAGAAAAGTCACCAGAGAAGCCCCCAAATCTATGCTTAGAGGTCAAGACAGGCGAGGCCATTCTCCCATGTCTAGGCTAGCTGAAACCTGTTTGTTCGAGAGCAAAGGAAAAGCCAGACCTTTAGAAAATGCATGTAATGAAAAGCAAATGAAGTATGTGTGAGCTTAGTTGTTCTGAGTAAATATAGTTTAAAAAATTACAACTACAAAGACTGTTAGGTGCAGTAATAGAGTTATAGTGTGTAAGTCTGAAAATCATACCCTTCAGTTCTGTGTTTAAAGGACCATGGAGAGACTGTGAATGTTTCTTATGTTAGGCCAATTTAAAATTCTATGAAGATTTCTGTGTCAGGGTAATTGTAATTTCTGTCACTATATTTACAGTTTTATTTGATTCTTCTAAAATTAGTCTTATTTTTTTTTGCATTTTCTGATCCTTTCATTTCTAAGATTGTTTGAATAGATAGCTTTGCTGTATCTTTGAAATCTCAGTTATTTGAACTTCTGAGTAGGGTCTTCACCTGCACTTTGGCTTGCTCTATCTGTGGCGTATTATTCGCTTGTTTATTCTGCACTTTGGATATTTGAGCGCATTCTAGAGAGTGCTTACCTGTGGAAATCCTGTAGGACCCAGCTTGAGGTTGAATCCCCAAGGAGTAGTTTTGTACTTGTTTGTAGCAGTCACCTGAGGATTGCTATTGACCTATTACTAGTTTTATGCAAATTCCTTGCTTCCTTTCCAAGTTGTGGGAATGCACCTGTTGAAGTAAAGACAGAATCTGTGTATTAGCAAAAAGAAAGGAGAAGCTGGGTGGTGGTGCTGAGGGAGTCACAAACAAGCCCAGTGGAAGCCAAATGGTGTGGTGATGGTGTGATCACAATTTTACACTCCTGTGGAAGAGGCGCACAGCAGCAATTCCTGCTGAGGCTGTATTTCTGGCCGGATGTGTCTTTCCAGCCCCATAGACCCTCAAGTGCTGTTCACTCGGCTTCTGTTCTATACAGCTGTCCACAGCCATCCGATCCCCTTGAGCCGGCATGGCAACAAATCTTGCTCTATTCAAACAATAGAACATCTTCCTGCTGCTCCCTCTCCCCTTTCATCTCACTGTGTCCACTTATTTGCTCCTGCAAGGCAGGCAGGAGGAGTTTCCCAGCAGACCTCTGAGGCCTTAAAACCACTTGTTTTGACAGGAAGTCAAGGGATTAAAAATTGACATGATAAACACACATATTTTAAAAAGAGCCTTGTTTGACCTTTGAACTTTCTGTTTAGCATGGTGTCTTCTGACTGTCCCTTTACAAATTACAGTGGGAGCGATCCGCCTTGTTTTTGCCAAAGCACGGACAAAGCTGTGTGGTGAGCAAGTCAGGCCTCGCACAGTAGCAGCGCAGCTCCTGGGTTCGCTTTCTCAGAGCTCCCTGCTGCTGCCCAATCCCCAGTGACACTTGCGCTCCTATCAGAATTATTTCAGGCTTCCCTGTGAGGGGTCAGGAATGGCCCTGGTCGTGTAGGCAGTCGCCATCTAGCTTTATAATGAAGGACTACTTTCTTCTTCCGTTCAAACGGTAGGAAGAAAACTCTCCTAACTTACCTGCGTGTTAGCTTCACTGGGTCCTGGCCTATCTCAACATTCAGGTTAACCTGTTAGTTATTAGAGAGTTTGGGAGAGCAAAAGAGAGACCTTCTGTGCTAATGCATGCTCTGTATCTCCTTGCCCCAGTGTCCAGTGACTGTTCCACCAAGGGGGAATGTCAGAAGCCATCATGTATTCAACTTTTGTCCTTTATTTAAAAAAATTCAGTTGTGGTACACAGAGAATAAAATTAATAAACACGTAAAAAGAGATGAGGATAATTAGTCATAGAGGAAACTATAAATGTGATGGACATAGAGAGCAACTTAGTAAATGTTAAATATTCCTAAAATACAGATCATGTTTCCGCCAGACTGATAGATGCACCATACCTGCCTGAACTATTTGGGCCTATGTGGTCTTTGTCCAAAGTGTACAGTCGTAACTGTTTAGAATGTCACTGACAACTTATTGCGATCACCAAATAGAAGACTGACTGGCCAGGAACTGTTCTTAGCTGGAAGTTGGATATCAGACTCTAGAATTCAGAACTGATTGATTTCAGTCATATAGGCCAAAATTGATATGATTACCATCATCTGGGCTGGGAAATTAGAATCAGTGTTAAGTTTTCCCATACCAGGTAGTTGAATGTCTGTTTGCCATCTCTTGGTATTGTAGAATAATTCTACATACCACAGGGCCTTTAAGGACTTGTAGTGATATTATAAAGTATTGGACTTTTATGAGTATTTGGGTTTTTGAATAAAGGGTAAAATCCTATTACTACCTGACATGACTAAAACCATAAAAGAAACATTCAGTACTGTTAAGACAAGTCCTTCCTATTTGTCCTTACTATCCTTCTTGGTCCTGTTCAAGCCCAATATTCTGCAAGCTGAAGACTTCTCCCACTATTCATTCCTTTGTACTCATTTCTTCATGGGTTCATTCTACAAATACTCATTTAACATACATTGTGTGCCAGAATTTGAGCAAGGTGTGAGACGTTTCTATCGACGCTGCTGTTTCTGGGACATGATATGTTAATGCAGTTTCTTTACTGAAGCTGACATTTAAAAACAGAAATCAGAATGCTAAATCTATGGGAATTAAATGGAAGCGCTCTGGGCATGTGATATTTCTACAAAAGGAACTGCCAGAAAAACCCAGGCAAATTCATTAACACAAATTGAGGGCCTACTATGAGACTCTGGTACAGCTTGACGTGTTACTGGGGAGTGCAGAGACTCTTGGGAGTATTGTTAAAGCTGTACACTTGGAATTATGAGGAAAACCAGCTGTTGAACTTCTGCACACAGGTTTTATGTTTTCATTTTCTTGTAAGGCATATCAGGTCAGAGGAAATGGTGACATATTTTGAACATTTGGGCAGAAGTCAAAGAAACATCACCTGCGATCAAGGTGAAATCTCTATACTAGTGAGTAAAATTTATTTGTAGGATTTATATATGAAACTCCTCACTGTACAGTTTCTGTTCCTTGTGCTGTTAGAATTAGATTATTAAGTGTTAACTCCAATCACCGAACACATTTGCTATTTCATCTGTTTGCTCATGTGTCTGTTTGGGAAGTGTATATTTTGCATACTACGCATGCTGGTGAAGCCAGATACAGTGTGGAGCTGAGAATGAGCAAACTGGAACTCAGGTCCTGTTTGGAGCTGAATGACTGTGATCTTGCCTGAGTCATGGAAACATTGCGAATCTGTGTATTTGTAGAGTGGGAATTAAAATCTGTGCCACATCATTAGAAGATGAACAAGAAACATAAATAAAATCAATATCCGTGAGTCCAAAATGACATAAATAAATTATTAAATAATAAATAAATGGAAAAGGAGCACATCAAAAGAATTTTAAATAACACATGTAGAAGGAATTAGAAATAGAATTGTTAGATCAAGATCGACCACTAAATGCTAAAACTAGAAGATAAAATTTTGAATGGGATATTTGTATAACCTTAAACTACCTCTCTTAGGATATTTATTAAGTAGATTGGTGCTTTCAACACTTGATAGTTCCTCTTACATGAGATGGCACTTGCTTCACCTCTCCTTGAATGTTGGTTAGATTAAAATATGGAGAGGAAAATACCATTTTCTAGTGGAGGCACCTGGCAGACACCACTGTAACCAAGTAATTATCGTTAACCGCGCCAGCAACAGAATGATGATATCATGCATCTCTCAAGAGGATGCAGTGAAGGAGTGCTCCTCTTCTATATAATATTCTCCCAGTTTTCCATAATCCCTCTTCCACTGTGAGAAAATATGATAAATCACGTTTGGATGTTTCTACAGATTTCTAACCAGTACTGCTCAGTGATCAGGAAAAAAAAATAGAAACCAAGAAACTGTCTGAGCTTGAAGGAGATTTTAAAAACTGAAGGTAATATAGGATACTAGAGGGTATACTGCACACAAGATTAGTGTACAAGAGGAAATTTTGTAACATAGGAATAAAGCCCATACAGTAGTTTATTTTATGGTATAACCCAAATATTAATTTCTTGCTTCTGTTTTTTTTGTACATTAGCTTCGCAAGATGTTAATATTTTGAGAGGCTGAGTAAAGTATCTACGTAAACTTTCAACTATCTTTGTAACTTTCCTGTAAATCTAAAACTATTCCAAAATAAAAAGTTAAAAAACACTTCATCTCATAAATTTGTTTTGAAATCCCTTTAATAATATTTGAGGATGCCCCCAAAGTATCAAGTATCACACTCATAGATAAACCAGAATTATCTTATTGCTGTGGCCAAACAAAAATCATAGATAGTAGGGGTTAGTTGATGAAAAATATTTTAAGTAACATTCTTCAAATGTGCAAGTCATTATTTACCCCGTTTATTGAAATGTCAACCCCCAAACAGGTAGAGATCTTCATTCATTTTGTGCTGGGCTGTATTTGGAGCCCTAGAATAGGGCTTGGCACATAGCAAGTGCTCAATGGAAATTGTTGAACGAAGGAAAGAGTGAATGGGTAGCTGATGGCTGTTGTACATTCGCCAGGAGTGGAGGCAAAGATGGAACGTGCTGACAGACCTGAGCTTTAAACCCCCGAATCTTGGGTAGAATGTGCAGGAGTGATTTAAACCTTTGTCTCCTTAGTTGAGGCGAGGGCTGTGGTCATTGCTGGAGCAAAACGGGTGTTATTGAAAACAGGGAGGTGAGGGAAGCATCTTGGGAGAACCAGGATAAAAAACAACTGGGAAAGACTGGCACAAGTCTGCAGGGTATGGCATTTGGGGCCATTTTCAGGACCTTGGATCTTCTTGAGATGTCTAGAAGTGCTGCTCACAAAGGTCCCGGTTCCTCCAAAAAAGTTGAGTCATGGGCCTGAGCCTCTTCTCAGGGCCTTCTGTCTTCCACAGAAGGTCCACACACCTTGGTCCACACACCAAGGAAAGCCTGCCCTGCCCACAGAAATAAATCCCTCCTGCTATAGCGAAACAGGATTCCTTCCGTTCCTGTGCGATTATAACTGGTTTCTGCCCCCAAATTTGGGTTCCAATATCTGAAGAGAAAATCTACTAAACCTATTTGAGGACAGATTAGGGAGTGTATTTCCCCGGGCTTGGTGTAACTGTCTAAGTTGTACGTGTCACTATGCTCTTTCACGTGTGGGAGATGCAGGGACAGGCAGGAGAAAAGTATAGCCAGGAAGAGTAAAAGCGGGAGTCTTGAGCCCCAGGAAGGCAGTCCTTAGCTCCAGGACACTTTTAAGCCAAGTCTTCTTGTTCTGACTCTTTCCATGGCTGAGGAGCTCATGCTGCAGGCCAGCTCCCTGGCTTCAGGGCTCCTTGGTGAAGGAGACTCTGTCCTCCACAAAGCCTGTAACAGAGATGGAGGTAGCTTTGCTGCCATTATCTGAGACCTCACAGAGCAGTGTCAGCAAGATCTTTTTCTCCCCTTATATAACACAGGAGAATTAGTACTTTCCCTGCCTTCTTCAGATTGATTTAATTTCTCCTAAATTTCTCAGGTGAACTCTATAATGTGGGCTAAAGCCAGTTTCTAGGCCCATGACGGTTACTGTTGAGTTGCAGTTTCCAGCAGAAAGTTAGTTTTTCCCGGAGTTGGTAGCTCAGCTGTTTCATATCATAATGGGGTAGAAAAGTGGCAGGCAAGCTGTCAAACCTGATGCAAATGATATTTTATAAAAAGTGGTTTAAATTGGCTGAAGCTGTTTTTAGACTGATCAGTTAAAAATATGTAGGGCATCTTTCTGACTCGCAGGAACACAGCTCCCAAGAATTGGACTTTTCATCACCAAGTTTGGGAGACGTTTGTAGGTTGGGTACTGTCTTCTCACAAAGGAATGTTAATGTGGGAATATGTAAATTGGATTCAAGCTGCCCTCAGTTAATAGGAAGAGAGAAAGCTAAATGGGGAGAAAGGGAAAGCCACATTGGAATGAATATACTAGCATGCCCTGGAGAAATAAGCTTTGTTCTCTGTTCTCCCCAGGCTGTTCCAAGAGTTGCGGGACTTCTGCCCCAAGACAGGAGGCAGGGCTCACTTAGCAACTCCAGATTTCCACTGCTCTCGTTTTCAGCAGGTAGCCATGAGGCAAGTGATATTTTGACCCTTGATAAAGGGATTTTAGAAGTAGCAGCCAGCTACTACAGAGAAAGTTTCCACGTTTTGTGAAGACTGAGAGATTCTTCCCTTGAGACTAGACAAGCCAGAAACTCAAAATTCCACTGAGGAACTTTTGAGTTTTGATTTATAGCCAAATGCTTTTCTTCTCTCTACCCAAGTCCTACTCTGAGCCATTGCCCTGTTCTTGGTCAGTCTAGAGGCTCGCAACTGTGCTTTTCTCTCTGGAATTCTCCACAGGTACAGGAGAAGTACAACACTAAGAGATTGCTGCCAGCTGTCTAAGTTTATTTACATTTATGGAATCAGGCCCTTTGGGGCCCACTTCTGGTGTAATTTAGATCGGGTGCAAAACATTGAATATCTATCTGAAATATATCTGGAAAGATACCTGTTAAAGATCTAGTTCACAGCTTGGTGCCACTGGGCAGAAGTGGAACCTTTAAAAAGTAGGGGAGGTCACCTAGTCATTGGCAGGTGTGCCCTGGAGGAGCATGTAGGCCTCCAACCCTTCCGCCTTCTCTTTTGTTTGCTTCTTGGCCATCAGCTGAGGAGGTTTGCCCCGCTGTATAATCTTGCCATGATGTATTATCTCACCACAGGCCTAAAATAGTAGGGCCAGTCATGGGCTAAAAATTCCAAAACTATGAGCAAGATAAACCTCTACTCTTTTATAAGTTGACTTATCTCCAATATTTATTGCAGTAAGAGAAAGTTGACAAACTTACCTACCCCAACTCATTTGGATCAATACAAATGAGTGAAAATAATTAATATATGAATATCTACAAAAATCTCCCCCCTTTCTTTATTCTCAAGAATTCCATATCGGTTTAATTCAATATTTCCTTGTTTCTTCTCTGTGTTCTTTTTTAAGGCTTAGACCATAAAGAAATTAAGAGATGCGGGAAAGGAGAGTCAGAAGGAGAAAGCAAGAAAGTTTTGAGGGGTGGCTTGAGGGTGTTTTGAAGTGAGGCCTGAGAGCATATGCAGTATGTATAATTCTTGCACAGGAGAAATAATTTTTTTAATATAAAGTTTTTGAGAAGTCCTAGTGATCTTTTCATTTTGTCAAATTTAAAAAAAAATAAACTATTGGAGCTGAGCTATTTTTCTAGTATTTTGGTTGGGTGGACCATTTCTTGTAACTGCAGTCCCATTCTGGTGCCGACAAAGTAGATCACAGCATTATAAGAACTTGTTTAAACTAGTTAGTTGACCAATCTGTGTACATCATTGAGCTTCTTTTGTTTTCTGCCATCTATGAGAGAAGGCAGAATACATTGTAGTTTAAGTCTTAGCGAAGTCTGTTCATGAAGATACAAAATGAAAAATATTCATAGCAATGTTGGGTGTCCATTCAGCTGTAGACTATGATGGCAACCGGCATCCAGAAAGGAGCCAGATCATGAAAGAACTTCAGTAGCCCTGGTTTCCTCCTGTTGCTGGTCTCACTTCCTTTAGTTTTGCAGTGTGTCCAAGTTCTAGTCTCAGCCTTTCAGACTTTTATTTATATCACATTTGAGCACTCATATTTGCTTTATTTGGGCTCTTCTCTTGCCTATTGTTCTCAGATCTGGCTCCTTGCCTTGGCTTTGGTCATTGGTACCACTTATGAATATGTTCTGATCTTTCCTTTGCTGGATCACCTCCTATTCCTGCTTCTGGGGTCAATGCAAGACTCTAGTGATCTGTGAAACCTATTCAGACACTAGAATCTTTTCTTGAGTCTTTGTATTCCTTTCTAAACTACTTATTAGTTTACTCAGTCTAGTAATTAGAATCAATGAAGATGAGAAAATAGAAGAGCCAGACTTGTATCTGGTCACCTTCTCAGTTTGTCTGATGAGGCAACTGGCTTCACTGATTCAATATTTCTCACTCATGAGCATCCATTTGGAACATAGATGAACATATTTATAATCTAAAAATCGCTATGGAAATAGTAGTTCTTGTTTTTGTAGTGGCAGAGCTGTGTCTAAAATCCAAATCTCCCTGACTCCATCCTGCTTTGTACATTACTGTCTACCAACCCACTACTACCAAATTGCTATCATTATGATGCAGGGGAAGCAAGCCTAGCTCCCCACTTGTTAGATACCTGAAACACAAGTTCGTGTTCTCTAAAATCGAAAAATGAATTTTAGGGACAAAGATGGAGACTTAAGAGTAGAAAAAACTTTAAGAAAGAAAGCTTTTACCTAAGAGAGGCAGAAGGGGACCCCAAAATGGGAGACCCACCCACCTCACTTTTCCTTTGGGCTTTTATGGAGCAAAGCCATGAGGGGAGGTGAGTTTAAAGTGGGACAAATTATAGTTAACCAGTAACATTGCAAGTACAGTAACTTAGGTAACATTGGTACAACGAGAAATCATAGAATGGACAAAACCATGATCAACCAATAAGATTACAACAAATATAGTTGCTCAGGTAACCTTGATTAAATGGGGAGCCAATGAGAACTCAAGTCACATAACAAGCATACAGGAATTTTTGATGTAGGATCTTTTCCATTTAAAGTTTTAGCCCTCTGTGTGTGTGTGGGGGGGTGGTGCCTATTTAGAATATCAAGTACTGCTGTCTATCCTAGGAAGACTGGTGCCTTATTTGGAATATCAATTACTGTTCTTTATCTTACATGGGTGGGGTAGTTTTCTCCTCCAGCAGTTAGGAGTTTTCTCCTAACCTCTGGGTTGGCTTTTTTGTTTCCAGGGCCACCCTGTCTGTACAATGCCTACCTAGCTTTTTACCTATCACAGTCATGTGGATCCTTGATTGAAAGGGCAGAACAAAGTTTGGATGAAGGTGTTTTGTAGCACCTACTAGAAGAAATCAATCTTGTTATAAATTTCTTTTTTAGGGACAAAGATGGAAGTTTACGAGTTATATATCTAATATATATAAATGTCTTGTGATATAAATTATATATTATAAATATATAATTGTAATATACAGTAATTTTAATTGTAATACATAATTATAAATATATATAATTTATGTTATAAATTTCTTGTGATATATATGTATGAATTTTAGGAACAAAGATAGAAGTTTAAAAGTATTATATGTATATATAATGTAAATACATATATATATATAATATAAATTCACACACACATATAGATCTATCTATCTATCTGTCTATCTATCTATCTATCTATCTATGGCAAATGAGGATACTAAGGAACAGAGAGTTTCAAACATTTGGCCCAGGTCACTTAGCAATCCATGTTTATTCAAAAAGCTCAGCTAACATTAAAGCTTTATTGTCCCCTTTTTCTTCCTTCTTTACTATATTCTTTCAGACAGTGATGGTTTCTTTTTCTTTCTGTTTGCCTTAACATTTACCCTATCGTTGGCCACACTATGTGATCAAGCACAATTTTCTGCTTCAATGACAGCTAAGTCCTCCGTAGGAAGTCTCTACGAACATTTTCTTTTTTCAATGGACAATTTCAAGGATGATCCATCCTACAACCTCTATTTTCTAATGATCTCCAATCATTAAAAAAAGAGCATGATTGGGTTAAAAAGAACTTCATATGCTATGGCTCTCTAGAGAAAGATGTGAGAATTTGGCTGGTGCTTTGAACTATCAGTTGAAAGTTACTCTTGAAATATAAAGGATAATTCATCTTATTTTTTAATGGGTGAATTCTGCATGATGATTGATAAGCATAAGTGGGGCAAGAGGGGTTGTTACAGCTGTAACTAGGAAGACGATGACTTGCTTCCTGCTCTACCACAAGATTGTAGAGGCCAATGACTTCCCTTCTGGACAGTATGTAGATGGTGATAACCTTGGTGTGGAGGGCTTTGGTCAGCTCCAGGTGCTCACAGCTGCCCACTGTCATTTCTGTCTCTCCTTCTGAGACCCTTTTAGGCTCTGACCAAACCTGGCTCCTTTTACTCTGGAGCTTTCCCATTCGCTTCATGACATGAAAAGCCCTCAAATGGTATTCAAAGCTTCTAGTTCGGGGAAAATACTCGGGCCCTTGAAGTGGTCTATTAGAAACCTAAATAGTGAGCATAATTAGGATTTTTGGCTGTACGGGGCTTGGTAAGAAGATGACTTTGGCTGACTACCTCCAAGTGAGTGTTAAGTTGGGGAAAGGAGGAAATGTGTATTTCAGCCCTTGTCGATCTCTCATAGAATCCCCTGAGTATTGATTGTTGGAAATGCACCCTAATTTGTAATGAGGAGTTAGCATCTGTGAGCAGGTGGTGATGAGGAGAAACAGTTCAAGTTGGGGGGTATTCTCCAATGGACCAAATCATTTTGGCCCACGAACTGAACTCCTCTGTCCTACTTTGTGGACCCTACTCCTTGGGCTCTGGGTTCTGGCCTGTTAGCCTCACTAAGTCTCACTGCCGCTGATTCGCATCAACCGCATAGTCTCCTGGCCTCTCCCACTACTCCCTTATTCTCTCTTACTCTTTGGCAACTTCTGCTGAGTGATTCAACCTCAAACAGTAGTCTACACATTTAGGAATGACCCTCAGGCACTCAATATACATAGCAGGTAGACTTCATTCAATTTTACCTGTCACTACCTATCATTTTCACTTAATGGTGTGAGAATCTATTTGCCAGACAATTGCAGTTTGGACTATGGTTATGAATAATGTCACTGGCTGATGGGTTTATTTAGCCTCTGGGGGTGGCATTTCCTGATGGGTCTCTGTGTTTATTCTCCTCACTGCCACAATGCTTCTCATTCATCTGAACAGTCAACTCTCCCAAGAACCTGTCTTTTAAAATAGCAACTATTGTCTCTCTCTGTCTCCTGAGGATAGAAAGGTAAAAATCAAATAGTCTGCTTCAATAGTATCAGATACAAGGAGAGGAGTTCTTGACCAGGCCATACCTCTATCCAAAGTAAGGTTAGGGGACTTGGGCTCACTCAAGATAGAAGGTAACGTGGTGCCCAATGCAATCTTATCCTGCAGGTGAGAGGGTTAATCCCTGATATTACTCACGGGCCATTTGCTCATGCCTATAGTTTTCTTCGCTCTGTCCTATGTGCTGAGGGGCTTTGGAGCTATACTTAAAGGAGTTTACAGTCTGATTCATACAATTAAGAATGTGTGTGGGTTGACTGTTAAATACAACTTGTGTGTCAAGTTATTGAATGAATCAGATGTGGATTGTGTTCTTGAAGAATCACAATGTAGTAAGAACACAATGTCCTATGCAGTGATATCACAAAAGTGGGTCATACTCTTTAAAAGTGTGTCATATTACCTAGGTTTATTGGAAATACATCAGATTTTTAATGCACAATGCTGAGCTCCTCTTATTTTCTTTCTTCTACCACAACTTCATTCTCCTTTTTTTTTTTTTACCTCCACAAATGTCAGTTAAACCAATGAAACTAAATATCATTTTCCTCTCTTCTTTTTTATCTTCTCTTTCTAACCATTTTTTGTCAATTCTAAATGTCTCATGAGGCATTTCTCTCCTGCTGGACATTGTCCTCTCCAGGCATATTCTCTTTTCATTTGTAATGTGGGTCCCTATAGTAATTTCTAAATGGTTGACTTATAAATAGCAACTTTATCCAGTTCATTCTCTACACTGCTGTAAGAGTTACAATTCAGATTTTATTGGGGTGTTTCATTTCTTTAATGTTCATAAAAATGAATAATTATGTAAGTGTGACATGTGAGAGTCTCCAGCAGTGACAAGCAGGTCCCCCCCACCCTATAAAAAAAGCTAGTTAGGCAAAATACAGAGAATTTTTAGAAAGTGAAGTCTCTGTGTGACATCATGATTGTAGGTAAATATCACTATAATTTGTCCAGACCCACAGAGTATGCAGCACTGGGAGAGTAAATGCTGAAGTTACTCCAGAGGGAATGATTGCCCTCAAGAAATCAACTGTTAAATGCTGGTGAGGCTATGGGGAGAGGAACTTTTCTCCACCGCTGGTGGGGATACAGATTGGTGCAATCACTGAGGAAGCCAGTGTGGAGATTCCTCAAAAAGCTAGGATTGAAGGTCCCATTTGACCCAACTATTGCCTTGTTAGGTATATTCATGAAAGTATTAAAAGCATCATATCACAGCAAAATATGAGCACCCACGTTTATAGCAGCATAGTTTGTAATTGCTAAATTTTGGAAACAGCTCAAAAGCCCATCAGTTGGTGAGTAGGCAAATAAGATGTGGGTTTAATGGAATACTATACAGCCATAAAGAAAGATAAATTTGAGGCATTTAGAGCTAAATGGATGCACCCTGAGGCCATCTGATAAGTGAAATAAATAGGACATGTGTAAATATTGTATCATTTCTTTAGTGTGAATCCCTGAAGGTGTAAATGATGTTCAAAATGTATAACAGGTATTGTGAGGTATTGTGAAACAGGAAGAAAATATTCAAAAGGGAAGGGAAATTGGGGGAAGGGAGAGGAAAGCACAGAAGGAAAAGAAAAAATTTGATGGCAAAAAGGAAAAAATAGAAACAAAGCTTATGTATATGGGGGGTGGTGAGGCTGGACGGAGGGCAGTGGAATGGAAAAAAATGAGAATCAAAATATATTACATACAGGTGCAAATTCTCAATGATGAATGTGATCACAATGTAAATTTAAAATGTATTCAATAAATGGGATCACAATGTAAATTTAAAATAAACTCAATAAAGAAAACAATTACTGTAAAGCTAACTCTGGGCCATACTGATGTGTCTTTCTCAGGATCCTATTGGTGTTTTATTTCGGTGTTCTAATTCGATCAGTTAGGACCCTCCATTATTTTTCATAGTCTGCTGTTTACACACAGCCTCAAACATTACTAGAACATAGCGGGCCGGAGGGTTATCTTGTTTTCTTGTGTTTCACTTTTTAGTGGCTAAACCAGGGAACTTTCCCAGAATATGGATATTTTGTAGAGTACTATAATGTAAAGTATTATGAATGATAATATCTTAGTTCACTGAATTCAACACTTTGTCCTATTATTCATTCTGTACTTAGATGTTCTCCTGTGCAAATGACTTAAGTAATTTCCTATAATGTATTTCAACCCCATTTCAGTGAAAGCTAAAAAGTAGCCTAATGACACACAAAAAATGTCAGGTTGTACTTTATGGAGTATATTAGTGTCTTTAGCTATTTGTAAAGTTAATGAATTACCAAATCACCTTTAAAATGTAGCTGATATTGAGAAATATCATAAGTTCTATGGCTTTTTATTCAGCTATTGGAACATAACTTGTATGCAGAAGCATATAGATTCTGTCAAGCTCCATTGATTTCTTGAAGATAAAAGTACTTAATATTTATATCATGAAGGTTCTCTTTATACAAGCTGCAACAATATGATGTTTTTATGTTGTAAAACCCCCAGGTATATACAAAATTCAATGGGTTCTACTCTTCTTTCTGAATGAGCTAAAACTCTGCCAGAAGTATGACCTATTAGAATATCATATCCATGTGTGATGCTGCCACAGTTAACCACAAACTTCATAGATTAAATCCAAACACATGCGCTGTATCACAGTTCCTGTTGGCCAGGTGACGGATGGACACAACTCAACTCTTTGCTCAGGTTTTGCAAGACTCAAAGCCTTGGCAGGGCTGCGTCCCCCAGGGCGCTTCTGAGGAGAAAGGAAATCAGGTTTTCTTCTGAGTTCACGTTCTCTATTTGTACAGCGTCAGTCTTGCTTTCCTGTTGGCGGCCGGGCAAGGGCTGGGACTTACTGCTGGCACTTGTTTGCATCCATTTTCATGCTTTCCAGGTGGCCTCAGCATGGCTGCCCAAGGCTTCCTCTCTCTCTCTGTCTCTTTTTTTTTTTTTGGATGGTACTGGTGATCGAACTCCAGCCCTTGTGCTTCCAAGGTAGGTGCAGTACCACTTGAACTAAATCCCTGGCATTCTCATTTTTAACTTTTCTGACTTCCCTTCATTCCACATCTCTCCTGCATTCAGCTGAAGTTCTCTATTCTAGCAGCAGACGTGATTGAACTTGGACACTCGAGTGGTAATCTCGAACAATGTCTCTGATTCAAGGTTAGTAATCTTAATTATATTCATCAAGCTCCCCATGACGTGTAAAGTGACATA
Source organism: Thryonomys swinderianus (assembly GCA_004025085.1). Lineage (NCBI taxonomy): Eukaryota > Metazoa > Chordata > Mammalia > Rodentia > Thryonomyidae > Thryonomys > Thryonomys swinderianus. Next base: position 65,971 of record PVIC010003051.1, read on the forward strand.
CACTTTCAGGTTCTGGGGATGAGAGTGTGAAGAACCATTCTACCACAAAGCTGTTACTGTTTTCATTTTTTCTTGAAATTCAATACTTTGAAATTTTAGTAGGGTAAAAAGAATTGCATGATAGAGTGAAAATAAGTTTTTATTCCCCTTAACTCTATTATGACACTCATGAGTATGTCTTTGCCAGTATCTGATGCAAAGGAGAGAGAAATAAGTGTCACAATAGGTCATAATGCTTAGTGTATAGAAAGCACTCACTGGCAAATGAGTGTTTTCTTTAAAATCCAGAGACAGCTGTAGGATTAAAATTTCTTTTCAAACTTTTGGTGTCTGTGCCACCACAAAGAAAGAGAGAATGAAATAATCTTTTATCAAATATTCCTAGTCATTTTAGGGAATAAAAGTAATTGCTAATGTTTGTTATGCTTTAAAACAGTGAGCTGATTAACTCTTCATATACTTGATAATAATTGAACTTTATAGCAAAATGGTGAAAAGTTAGATATTATTCTTTCCTACAGATATTCTTATCTGTGCCCAAAACTTAAAAGGCAGTGCTGAAATTTGAAAAGGCAGGTATGCCATGCTGGTTAGGAAAACAGTATTTTTTCTTTTTCTTTTCTTTTCTTTTTCTTTCTTTCTTTCTTTCTTTCTTTCTTTCTTTCTTTCTTTCTTTCTTTCTTTCTTTCTTTCTTTTTTTTTTTTTTTTTGAGACAGGGTCTCTTTGTAATTCAGGCTGGCCCTGAGCTCACTATGTAGCCCAGGCAAACCTTGGACTCAGCAATCCTCCTGCCTGTGCCTCCAGAGAGATGTGTGGTACTGATTGCTGGTGTGCGTGAGTCACCACACCTGGTGTTGCGGTATGTGGTTGGGGATTGAACTTGGGACCTTGCACTTGCTAGGCAGGTGCCGGAAGCACTGAGTTAAATTGCTGGCCCCAGCAAACAGTATTTTTAAAATTAATTACTCAAGAAAGTATTTTACGGATTTGTACAATGCTTGTTACAAGAAATAGCAGCCTTCTGCCGACATGAGTCTGACTTTCAACTCTAAAGAGAACTGAGCCCAATCACTGTTTCTGGTGAGCTCCACATCTCTGTATGAGGCTGTGTTACTGTCTCTCCATTTTCTGGCATTAGCTTTGTCTCCTGCCTCCTCCATATGGAAGATGAGTATTTACTGCTTTCATCTACCCCACTTTTCTCCTTTTCCAAATTTCCCATTTTTTATTTTGTCATTTTGTACATCTTTGGGGAAATTTCTTCAAATTAAAAAAAGTTGGTTAAACCTCTCCACTGAACTTTTAAAAATGTGTTCTACTGTTTCCCAGCAATGCCTTTTCTTTGAGCATTTCTTTTGTATAACAGACTGTTCTGTTATGACACTGAGGTCTCAATGTCATTAATGGATATTTGAATCTTATTGTTTTCCCCTATGTTGCTTTTTAAACTTGTTTGGTTTTCTACTTTTTCAGTACAGTGTTTTGTTTTGTACTGATTTTTAGCACTCTGCTCGTATGTAAGAAAATGGAAGCTGTTTACGTAGACTGGTTAATTATGAGCTTCACTGAATGGCACTTGTATTAGTCGGCTTTCTTCCACTGGGACCAAATACTGGGCACACAACTTAGAGGAAAACGTTTGTTTTGCTTCATGGTTTCAGAGGTTCTAGTCTATGGCTCTGAGCGCAGTGCCCCATGGTCCAGTCACCTTCCCAGACTCCACCTTTGGACACAGGAGCCTTTGAGAGACATTTTAGCTGGAAAACACAGCAGTGTTTTAAAGGGGAATCACCAGTATCATGGGGCTCTAGAGCCAAGACAACAGTTCTCCAGTTTTGTTTTTGGGAGGAGAAACCTTCTTGACAGCATTATGAGACTTGGTTAGGAAAGAGGGCTGATAGTGAAGGAAGAGACAGGGATATTTTAGGATTGTATAAGCAGGCTTCCGCATTGTCTTCTTTTTCTCAGTATCACAGTCCTGGTCTTAATAGTGCTTGCTTCTCCAGAGCAGAATTCTGTTTTTCTTTCTGGAGAATAGATTTATAGCCTTTTTTAATCAAGTGAAGCATTATTAAGTCTAAGAGGGGATATTGAGTTGGTTTGTAAACAGAATTTTAGCTATCCCTCCCATCCTCAGCCCCGTTTTTATTCCTACATCTAGGGGACAGAGACAAATGATTCCCCTTTCCAAGCCTTTTGTGGGCTCCTTCAGTACGAATTCAGTTGTTTCTTAGCCCTCTTTTAGGCCTCAGCTTTCTGGGTTTCATTTGTGCATCTGTTTTCTAACTTTCACGGCATTTTCACTTTGTATTTATGCGATTAAACCTTTTGTATTTCCTTTTCCCATCATCTCAGTGGGCCTTGAGACGCAGCAGAAGTAACACAAGTACCAATGGTTCCCAAGCCAACTGTGTTTTTAATCCAGCCATGTTCATGCAGACGAACAAACAAGGACTGAGGGTGGAGCCATAAGAAAGGATCTTTTGTACGTCAGGGCCTTACAGAATACACTGGTGTTGTGTACAGATTTTCAGATGCAAATATCAACACCCACATTTTCTTCCCCATCAGTAACCTTCAGAAGTAGCTGCAGTTCTACTCAGCTCCACTTAGGCAAGTCTCCTGAAAGCATGTGGAAACTGTGGCTGAGAGTCCTCTAGGCCCTTTAAGGGAGAGGACCGGAGCCATGACTTTCTAATTGTATTTCTTCAAGAAGGAAGAAATCCAATTACCTGTACAAATCCACTCATTAAAGCAAATAGGGTTTTCTCTCCTCTACAGTAACCATGCCTCTGAGAAGTTACCGGGGATTCTGAGGGCAGATTGGAAATAAATCTGTTACAGTAATAGGTGGGAGACTGTGGCTTAAGAGAAAAACCTTTAGTTCCTTTGAATCTGTACATTTTCTTGAGTTGATCAGTCATTTGATAACTACTCACTCAACACTAGGTCCAGCTCAGGGAGAGTGTGTGAGGCTCATGGCATTAGGGGCAGCACCTACCACAGTGCTTGGAATGTCTTGACTTTAATGTAAGTATTCATTAAATTGAAAACATTACATTGTTCTCAAATACCATACTTTTCAGTGTGACAAACATCTTTTGGGGATGTACATAGAATAAAAAGGTTAAACTAGTTATGAAAACTAGAGTAATCATCAGATGAAATTTAATTGATAACCTGTTTTCCTTCCAGCACATGGCTGAAAAATTTCTTCAAGTTGAGGGGCAAGTAAATAATTCAAAGCCCTCAGTAAGTACTGTCTAGTGTGGCCAGAGATAACAAGGCTGCAGATTTGGAATCCCAAACAATTCTAAACAAGGGCAAGGAAAACATCTGGATTTGAAAGCAGTCATGTCTAATATATTCATTTTTCTTCCACTTCTCAATGAAACAGGGGTATAAGTCTGGACAGGTTAAGCTAGTATTCCATATAAGGCATTTTTTTTTGGAGACAGGGTCTCGCTTTGTAGTTCAGGCTGGCTCTGAGCCCACCATGTAGTCCAGGCAATCCTCAAACTTAGCAATCCTCCTGTCTCTGCCTCCTGAGTGCTGGGATTACAGGCGTGAGCCACCTTGCCTGGCAAGAAACTGTTTTGATTCAATTAACTAAACCATTTGGTCAAAATACTTCTGTAAGAGGCTCAGTAACACTAAAAACTTGAATCTTTAAGTTTTATATGTGGTGAAATTGATGTATTCATTCAATTCTCTTGTCATCATATATGTACAGTAGCCATTTTCTGCTTAATTTTTAACACATAAAAACAAAAGATTCTTACAGCATGTAACTTTTGGGGGGTAATTTCAGTCCTAAAAAATACATACAATTGCTTAAAGGGAGATATTTAAACTGGTGTCATGTATGTGGCAGATAATGCTTAGTGACACTTAAGCACACACCCAACATTCTACTAGCAGTGGGTTTCCCAGAATCTCTTTTTAGTTGGACTCAAAGGAAGGGCTGCCTGAACTTCATGGGAAGAACTTGCGAGGATGACAGAACAAGCCATTCTGCTACTGTTACATCTTAGGCAGGAAGAGCCAGCAGTGGTAGCAGTGGGACATGGCTCCTGCTGAGCCCCTTTGGTGACTCAGTGGCAAGTGTAGTCCCCTGGGCTCTTATGAAAGGCATAATCAAGTTCTTGTTTCCTGGGTAATACCAGTCTCTCTTCTGTTTCCTCAGAATTTCCAGGACTTTCCTAATTCTTATACTGAGTCTTTCTCTCCATAGATTATGTAGGGTGATTTTTATTTACTTCCCTAAAGATTTGACTGATAGTGAATAGAATTTCTTAAACAGAATATCAGGATTTCTCTCTGCCTTTTGGCAAAATGTTCTATAATTTTCAAGTGTTGGCCTGATGCTTTGGTTTCTTTATCTTTTGGTTTTATAAAGAAAGTAGCTCAGACTTATTTGGAAGTTAATATAATTATATAGTGGAACTTTGGCTCAAAAACTTCATTCTTTCCATGATTCTGGTCACAAGCCAAGTTGGATGAGAACTGTGTCAAATTCAATAGGAAGTTTCAATGATGACATTATGGTGGAATATAGTTTGATTATATCTAGTTCATTTTACAACCAGAATTGTGGAGAGAATTGAGTTCGTGAACTGAGGTACCACTTGTATAGATATTATTTCTACATAATTAAATATTCTTCATTCTTATTCTGTTTTACATTGTATAAATACAACCCACTTTGCTCTTCTAAGGTACAAGATGTTATGTATGTAAAAGTCATTGATTTAGTTATCTACTGCAGCATAAAAAACCACCCATAAGTTAAGTGGCCAAGAGCCACATTCATTTTCTCACAGTTCCCTGGTGGTCAGCATCTGGTATGGCCTAGTTAGGTCTTTCTGACTCAGAGTCTCTCAAGCCTGAAGCCTAGGTTTTGGCTGGGGCTGTGGTCTCAGCGGAAGGCTCAAGCAGTAGACAGTCTTCTGCCATGCTCATCCACTGGACTGTTGGAAGGATTCTGTTCCTCATAGGTGCTGGGCTGACAGCCTCAGTTTCCATTGGGTTGTTATCTGGAAGCAGCTCAGCTGCTTCCTACACTGGTTACTCCACAGAGGAGTTCTCAGAACAGTGGTTGGCTGCACAGTAGAAAGGAAGAGTGGAGAAGAAAGAGGAGAAGGAGGAAGTAAAGGGAGATGATAGGTAAGGAAGGGATGGAAAAGAATGGGGAGAGATGGGGAAGGGAAGGAGGAGGCTGAGGGGAGGAGAGAGAGAATTAGAGAGAGAGGTCGCAGTGGCACCATCACCTTTTCTGTACTCCTTGTGACAGAATCCAGTCACTGCATGCTGCCCTCAGTCAAGGGTACACTGGGAGCTGGCAGTCAGTTGGAGCCATTTCAGAAGGTGCAACCACATTATGTTACTGAAGAAATAGTGCTTTTCTTATTTTCTGCTTCGCTGCTCAGAACATATTGATGTAAGTTGGACTTGTAGATGGTAGGGACACAGCCTTATTTGATTTCAGTGATCATACACATAAACCTATGAGCAGTAATAACAGGCAGCCAAACAAATGAAGCACCTCTCTTTTATTTTGGAAAATAAATTTATTGTTGAGATGACAGTGAAAACATTAATGGTTTCTACTGTGCATATTTTGCAAAGTCACCACCTAGATGAATCACTTCAGCAGTTACTATCTTGAGAGCTTGTTTGTTGTCGTTGCAAGGGGAACTTGATCATGCCCAACTCAGACCCCACTCTGAGAACCATCTTCTCAAGGCCACAGAAATGGAAAATGTGCTGCCTTGTAGACTTTCAGATAAACCCATCCCCCTTCTCTTGGGTGTGGAAAGGTCTGGTTTCAAAGGGATCTTTCAAAATTA
>PVIC010003052.1:0-71686 GCA_004025085.1 Thryonomys swinderianus
GGGGGGAGAGGGAGAGAGAGGGGGAGATGCATCTTCAGGAACACGGCCCATGGGGCGCACTGCCTGGATAAGCAGCAATGCAGCTGATGCCTACGGTCTGCTCATGCATTCCCTCCTTAACGGGGTCCAGGTGAGTCATTTCTAAAGTTCAGCTCAGAAAGGGAAGGTAAGGAGGGCAGTACTGGGAGATGGGGTCCACAGAATGCCTCTGATCCCTTTCTAGATCACACCCCATTATCTCTCTTATCAGAACTGCCAGGAACCCGCAAAGCTATCCACTAGAAACCTGGCATCTCCCTCTCCCTCTGCTCACCAGGAAAGGTGCAGACATGAGGGTAGGAAACTGGGGACAGAAGACTACACCCACCGGGGTTGACTTTCAGCAGTGCTGATCCTGGATTAATAACCACGGGCTGAGGTGGGGGGCGGCAGAGCCCTCAGCACGCACGCGCTCTTTTCCCCTGACATCAGACCAGCCTGTCCTGCCATATGGAAGTGGCGGTGCCAGAGCGGCTCCTGCATGCCAGGCCCAGCCTGCCTCATCCGGCTGATACTTCTGGTCCCCCAGATGGGAGTGGACGGCTGGCTCAGAGCGGCGCGGAGCAGTGTGTGCAGATGCCTGCAAACATAATCTGCTAAATGTTTTATTGTTCTGTGGCTAAAAACCTACTTCAAATGTGTGCAGTCACGTCCCTTTAGATTAGAGCAATATGAAATTATGCCTTGTCCAGCACCAAGGTCAGGATAATTAAAATACATGTGATCACTGCCCAGTAGGGAACTGTGACTGTGATAGGGGCTAGCAGTGCTTCATGCTTACACTGTGGTTATGTTCCCTGTCTCAGGCCCGCATGCGTATCATAGGTACAATCTTTGAGAATCCCCAGGAGGCCATTAATTCCCGCAGAATAGATAAAAGGATCATACTGGCACCAAAACAGACCTCAGGAACTGTAAGGTGCAAAATTTTCACTTCAAACGGTGGAAGACCGCAGCTCTGAAGTGCTTCACTTGCCCACGGACACACGAGGCCTGGGAATGCATGGGGCGCTTCCACTCCCTGCTCTACAGTGGTCCTTATTAATTTAATCCAAATAGCTCAGAGAGTCTATCTTAAAAAATTGTGTCCCTTGGCATAAATGATCTAATTATACTTGAGACTTTGGGACCACAGCGAATCCTGCTATTTCCTCAGTGCTGAAAGCCCGTGGTGGGAGCGGGGTTCAGAGCTGGCAGAAGCCCTCGGGCCAGCCCTCTTGTGCAGAGGAGCTCCCGGCGCTGGTGTACAGCGCGCACTCCGGCCTCACGCACAGCAGGTCCACCAGCCTGAGCAAGGTCCCCACCCACTCAGAGCTTCCCACCGGAGCTGACCGTGGGGCCGACGGAACAGCCGCGCCACAAGTACCCCAGAGGTGGCAGGAAGCGGGCACTCTCTCAGGGAGCCCTGGGCACAGAGGGGGTGGCAGGGTCCTGCTGGGCTGAGAGTGGGCTTTCTATTCCCGCTGCCCGGGTCCACCCTGAGAGGGCCCCGTCAGCCAGCAAACCCGCTCTGCCTGGGGCCACCTCCCCTGTGGAGCCTCTCAGGGCTCTGCCTGCCAGGAGCTGCACTGTGGCTGACGGCAGGTGTGAAGGAGTGACTACAACCCCCATTTCCTCAGGAACACAGGTCAGTGGTCCCGGCCACACACCGTGGCCCTGGCTGCTGGACACTCGTGGGACTCCCTTTCTACTGCCCCCGCCCCAAAGCCAGAGCTCTCTGCCTCCTTCTCCACCTCCGAGCACCGCCCCACCCCCGTCCATCCTTACTCAGAGAAGACACCACAAGCAGCTAGGAATCAGTACACTGGTGTTTAAAAAAGAACAAAAAACAAAAAACAGAAAAGCCAACACTCAAGCCTTGGGTGAAGTGCAAGACAAATTTCAGTATATGTGCTGCCAAAGCGAGCACTCAAGACAAATTTCAAAAGAACTTCTGCTACCCACTCACAGAAAGACAAGGCCACTGCGCCACACTGTGTGATGTTTTGGGCTGCTTATGACCTGGCGATTCTGTGCCTGGACACCCGAACATTGGGCTGGAGGGGCAAAAAGAGAAGCAGGCCGAAAAAGAGCCAAAAACACGTTATCCAAGGCACCATTCTACAACCTTACAACTCCCAGCATGTCTGCAAGGGTGGGGAATGGAATTGGAAGCCTTGTGAGAGTAAAACCAAGTCCGAAGTCATTTTTGAACGATTCTGACTCTTGGCTTCATGGACAGTCAGAGATGAAGAGCAGAATAAATGAGATTGGAATAGTACTACATAGCTGCCCTGGAGGACAAAGGTCCACCAGCACTTCACTTCGGACCACATGCGTGGAGCAGCTCGCTGACACCCACTCCACAGCACAGGAATGATCTAGACTGCTTAGAAGTTTCTCGGCCAGAGGCTGCTGCTCCGAACTAATGAATCTTAACCCATAGACAGCTTTACAAGAACTCTCCCTCCAGCTTAAAGGTTCCAAAGCGTCCCCTGAGGTTTCCAAGAAGAGACTGTGCTAGGGTAATGCCTTGTAGGTCACAGGATGTAGTGTCCTCATTTTGAAATTTGTTGTGTACAAACCGTCGTTTAGGATCATGTATTCTTCCCCTCACTTTGGGCCACAGTAAAACTTTATTTAGTAGAATAGAGCCTCTTGGATTAAAAAGATTCGGTAATTCCAAAAGTTAACTTTAAAAGAACTGTAATACTTCCTATAGGCACGTCACATTTATGCACCAGGAATGCTCTAGAAACAAGGTATTGATTAAATTTTGAGTGTGCTGGAAAGTGTCAATGTTTAAAGAAATTTATTAGTCTTTTCAGGTAAGGCAAAGGCACCTTTTGAAAAGTGAACAATTACCTATTTTTAAAAAGTTTTGACTTTCCTGTACCCAGTTTACTCAGAGCAAATTCAACCTAATGTCCTGGGCTGTGTGCACAGCTGAACTGGAGAAACTAACTGGGTCGCACATTTGAGCAGATGCTATTTAAAAATAAAATACAAATAACTACAGAAACTAATTTACAAACTGAATTATTGGCAGAGAACTGACATAACTTAGTCAAGGAAATGAGAAGCCATTCACTTTTCTTGGATACCAGAAAACACAGCCCAAGGGAAAGGTGATCCCTGGCATATCAGTGGCCTGATAGCTACTCGAAGCCCTATGTGACACCCAGCCCTGGGGGCACCAGGCAGACAGGGAAGTCACTTGAGGGACCTCGGCTGGCCAGCATCTCTTCCGGTCCAGAGGAAGTATTTACAAGGAGGAATTAGCTCTTCAAAAGAGCTGCCAGGACCGACCATGAGTCAGTGAGAGCCGGAGGAGGGAGATTAGAGGTGCATTAGAAAAAGGATGACTAATAAATACTTCTACCCCTGACTTGCTAGGTTTCCTGAATTCCATGCATTTGCTCTCATTTAACACCATCTAGACACTGGGGATTTAGCTCAGTGGGTCTGGAACCTGCCTCACAGGCGCCAAGGTCCCGAGTTTGATCCTCTGTACAAAACAAAACAAAAAACCAAAACAAATGAACAGGAACCAGGGCTCCGGATCTGTAAAGTGAGCACAACGTAGTGTTAATAAATACAACAATTAGGCTCACAGCCACACTTCAAACCGCAGAGGAGGGAGGACTTGCTCAGGCATCTGCTGTCTGGACCATCCCCAACAGTGACTGGAACCATCCCCAACAGCTGTGGCAAAACACTGCATGGAAGTGCATGACCTGCTTCCTCTTTTCCGAAGTTTTCCAGAAGGCACAGAGTTGTATTTTAACAAGCTCGCAGAGGACACTGAATGAGATCCAGAATAACGAGCCTCTAACTGATCTTCCTTGTCTACAAACACAGTACAGTCTCAGGAACATTTGATTCTGGCGGGTCCAAAGTACAGAATAGAACAGGGACGTGATTTTTTTTTTTTTTAATGGGTGGTTTCACTGACCCATATACCTCCGAAGCCTCAGTCAGCACTGGGATAAGAAAAGTCTCTGCTCTCACAGTGATTGAGAGCTATACATGCTGCACCTGTGTCCCACACAGGACTCGCCCCACGCTCAGGGGTGATGGAGCATGGAGTCCCCAGCACACACCTCATGTCCTCAGGCATGGGAACTGGAATTCCTCCCAGTGGTCCTGAGCCCTGTATCTTTCTCAGAAGACCTCAGGCGTTTGTGAAGGACGTATGACAGACATTAGCGAATTTCAGATGACATCAGCGCGTTCAGGGTGGTATGGCTGTAGCCAACATTAGCGAATTTCAAATTGTAAATCCCACTCAAGGTTATGACCCACTGCCTTGTACAATGATAACCTAACCTGCCCCACAGTGAAGAGGGGAGGAGTGTAATGTATGGCCAGCCACGGGGACACACAGCCAATAACAATGGGCAAGACTGAGCCACTAAGCTAGACACACCATGAACCTCACCTGTCTGTGGGCAGTGCTCTTCACCTTCATGTCTTAGCAAAATTAAGAGGATTCTGTGCTGGGAGTTGGCTCGGGAGCAGCGCCAGCCACACACCACACAGGGTAAAGCCAGGAGCGTCAAGGTACTCAAGCTTTTGTTTGAAATTGTTTTCTACTTTTTCAGCTGTGAGAGTTGCAAAACAGCTTGGGTAGAAGCCAGGCTTGCTCACCCCTCCAGTGAACCCCAGGTTCTCCTGCTCCACAGCCTCTGACATACCTTGGAGGCCACTGATGCCACATACACATCATATCTGCATCTCACCTTCAGCTAAACTGCTACAACTAGAATGATTCTCAGCACGACCAGTGAATCAGCACCTAGCAGGTGCCACCACCAGTGCAGCCCAGCCCTGGATACCCAGCAGATGCCAGGGGCCCTCCCTGAGCTGTGAGAGCAGGGCATCTTCTCATGGAAACCTCACATCCTTCAAGATTTCCTGATTTTTTTTTTCTTTTTGGCTGGATCGTCATCAACACTAAGCACCACATTCTGGTTAGTAGAAATGTCTTGCCGGGAATGAGTCCCTCCCTGAAATCACATCATGTGCTGTGGGAATCCTGGGTTCACTTTACAGACAATGACCCAAGAGGAAATGAACTTTTTTCCATTGTGTGGTAAGTGTCCTAAGAGTGTTGGGAACACAGGTTGGCTTGAGAGTGTTTTTCTCTTTATGTCGCCCTCTCTTCTGCTAATCTAATGTACACTGAGAAATAGGCTACACAAGGCACTAGGTGGTAAGAGTACCAGTGAGGCCGATCTTCCCCCAGTACCACCCACGACACAGCACCGTGGGGCAGCTCGGACTGGGACTGCAAATCTGCAAACAGAACAGGGCCAGGTAGTCCTGGCCTTACTGGCTTGGCAGGGAGACAGGAGGATGAGGAAAACAAAATTCCAACAGGTCCCAGGCAATGGGAGCTCAGTCCTGACTACAATTTATAGGACAGTCTCACACAACAACAACATTACGTCCATTCTGAAACAGCCAATTTATAAAAGTGTGCAATTCTCTTCTTTTTCTTATGTCTCCGAAAGAAACTGTTAACCTTCTTTTCCAACCACCTACTACAGAACACATCTAAAGCCTTTTAGTTCTCTCCGGCAGTTTCAAATTACATCCTGGGAGCCACAGTAGATCATTATCCTTCTGAACTCACAGTGTGAACTCACCCAAGCCTTAGCAAGCCTGGGCTACACAATGAAATCCAATCACTGCCCTATCTCCACAGTGAAGAGGGGTGGGAACCAAAGCCTGTTTCACCTGTGCCAGGTGCCAGACGGCAGGTAGCTGCCCATCTTAGCTGTCCTACTGACCCTCAGCAGACATCGTGAACCTCACCTCACACATGAGGCCACGGCCCGCCGTAGATAAGTTACCTCCGTGGCACGTGCTGCTTAGCAGCAGGTGAGGCCCATGTTTGAACCCAAAGTCTCTTTGTAATATTTCAACAGAGAGGTGTTCATCCCCCAACAGGGGCTATCTGTCTCAGTATGGTCACAGATGGCACCGTCTTCTAATTGCAGGTTGAGGGGAGAAACTTACAACAAAGTGTGGAATGAACTTAGGTGTTCAAAGGGCTCCTGTACATCCATGACCCATTATGGGGGCTGAGCTGCCCTCGGAGCCCACTTGACAAAAATCACCTTGAATAAGCCTAGTTTCCAAACAGTCTGTCAAAAAGCTTGCATTTTTCCCCCTGGAGTGATGACAAGCTAGTTCTCCACCTCTGTCCCTTTTCTTTAGCACATTCTTTGGCCACCACCCAGGATGGTGAGTGGAGTCACTCCGGAGAAGGTGTCCATGGTCTGTGTAGCAGCTGGACACACACAGACACCCTCCAGAGAGACCAGGGCTTGAAGTGACCACATGAGGAAGCGATGACTCATTACTGGAGTAACAGCTAGGAGGCCCAAGGATGAAAGGTGGGTACTGGCCAACGCTAATGGTTTGCATTACATTTAACATCCCTATAACCCTTCTTCGAGGATGTCAAGTGTTGACAACAGGCACTGGGTAGAACCAAAGGACTCAAATAAATATTATATCCATGTATTTATTATATAAGAAAAAGAATTGAAATCCAAGATGCATTAGTTGTGTGGCAATGTGTTACAGTTTAATGACTAGAAAACCATCAAATCCTCAATTTCATGGCAAAGTAATAGTTTAAAAACTATCCTAGGTAGGTATTGTGGGGTTTTTTTTTTCTTTTTGGGTAGCAGTGCAGATTGAATGCAAGCCCTTCGTACTGAGGTACATGCCTGCCTCTCCTTTAAAACATGGCCTCCCTAAGTTATTAAGCCTCCTACAGGGCTGGGAGCCCAGCCTTCTAGGATGCTAGGATTACATTGCTTCTTGCTTCTTTATTTTTGATTTATTCCCATTGTGTCTCAGGTCTGCAATGTGTTTGGTATTTCAACTACATAGGCATTTTATACAGTTAAGAAACAACTAAAAATTTGGTAGTGAAATAATAACTAGGAAAAGATACAGCTATTTCTCACTTATATAGCTTGTTTTACTTTCACAAATCTATTCACAACTATTTAAGTGCCAAGTGAAGTCAGTTTGACTTTATTTTGTTAGACATGAGAATGATACTGTCCACCCACTGTTAAATATATACATATATGGTTTTCCCAATAGTGAGGTGGTGTTTACAGTCTCACTTCCTTCTCTTTGGGAAGGTCTTTGAGCCCAAGATATTTTTTCCTCTTATATCTCTAAAGTAAAATAAAACCCATAATCCTCACTTTCTAGCAAGGAATTCTAAACCACATATTTTCAATCTCCAAGTCAATCTGTCTCTAAGTGAGTCATTGGTATCTGGACATACCAATCAGCTGAGAGGTCTCAAGTCATTCGCTAAGTTTGGTTACAACAATAAAACCTGTATCTATAAATGCCTTGTTTGAAATACTAAATCCAAATGGGTCAAAGTTTTCCTGTAACACTCATTTCTATGTATATTCAATATATTTTTTTGAGTGGAGAAAAAGCATTAAGTGATACTACATACACGATCCATCACTGTAACATGGACTGCAGATTCATAAGGACACCTGGCTTTACTCTGCGGTGCCATATACCAGGAGAAAAGGCTGACGGTTTTCTACCAGGAAACTGCCAACAACAGTGAACCTCCAAACAATATACAAGGGAGCTAAAGGGCAGGGCTGCCAAATTAGCAAACAAAAACAAGAAACAGTTTTGAAAGTGAAGTTCAAATACTGCATGGGGATATACTTACATCAAAAATCATTTGTTGCCTATCTGAAGTTTAAAATGAGCTTAGTGCTGGGTGTGGTGGCTCATGCCTGTAATACCAGCTCTTGGGAGGCAGAGACAGGAGGATTGCTGAGTTCAAGGCTTGCCCGGACTACATAGTGAGCTCAGAGCCAGCCTGAACTACAAAGCGAGACCCTGTCTCAAAAAAAAAAAGAGCTGAGTGTCTCATATTTTGTTTGGCACTGGACTGGAGGGAAAGGGTGGGTTCACAGACAGGGGACCAGCACAGTAGGTTGTATTCATTTTCACAGGCACCCGGATCCTCTCCCAGTGAGGATGGTTTCAGGACATTACTTTTACACTGCTGACCCCTGACTACAAAAATAGGCCCTTTACCAGTGCCTGATGGAATATCAGATCATCACAGTTGTAGGACTGTTTCAGGAGCTGGGGACAGCTGTCACCCAATAGCTTCCACACAGGCAGAGAAAGGAGGTGATGAACCAGCAGCAGTAGCATGCTGCAAGGAAAGGCATTGGCATCTGCTGGTGATCCCAGGCACTTGGGAGGCCTACACAGAGGTTCGCAAGTTTGAGGCCAGTCTGGGATACACAGTGAGATACTGTCTCCACACGCAGGGGATGGCTGGGGATGCAGTTCAGTGTAGAGTGCCCTGGGTTCAATCCCCTGGTTCCCCCCCCCCAAAAAAAAACCACAAAGCAACAATAGAAGTACAGGGCAGAGAGCAGCAAAAGAAGCGCTCAGGCAGCACTACTTTAGATGGGTCCTCTAATGTATTCTCTAAGTCAAGACAGAGAGAGGAGGTGTGAGTCTGAGGAATGTGAAAGACTGGAGGGGAGGAGACAAAAGGAGGAAGACAGGTACAGGGAAGAATGGACCCCAACACACCCCACTGCAAAGACGTTATACTCTGGAGTAGTTTAACACAGAAAACTAAAAGCCTTTAAACCAATGGTTACACAGAGAATGAGAAACATCCCCGGACCTTCCTTCTACAAGGAAGCTTTTTCAAAGTCAGTCGTTCACATTGCTTACAAATTCTATCAAGGTAAGTCAGCCATGGCACTCGCCTGTATTCCCAGCTATTCGAGAGGCTGAGGCAGGAGGATCACTTGAGCTCAGAGGTCTGAGGCCAGCCTCGGCAACATAGCAAGATTCTGTCTAAACAAAACAGAACAACGAAAAAGGTAAACCTATGACATGGACAAAGAATGCCCTTCTCTTCCAGCATTCCCACGGCCAGTCAGGAGGAAGGGATGATGTACCATACACCAGATCAACCCTTCCCCAGTGGAGGAACACCATCAAGAGACCCACTGCCCCCTCTAGGAATATGCTGGAAATAAACTTCCTGTGTCCTTGAATCCACCCCAGCAGGGCAGACTGTGGTGGGAGGGTGGGCAGAGCTGCACAAGCTCAGTGTCCGTTCCCTTGGTGACCATTTCTACTTGTGGAACTACTTCAGACAACAGGATCTGGCTTTGGACTTGACTGACATGTACAGAATTGGAGCATGAGAGGGATTCTGGTTACTGCCCCACCAGCTCAACTCCTTTTGGAGAAAGCTTTGATGACTACAGAGCAGACATGAGCCTTAGCAATTCATCACCTCATTAATGTGAATACACGGGCAGTTTTCCTAAATAAATTCTAATGAGAAGTATAGATTAGGAATATTGTGCATGTGTCTAGTGCACACCCTGGAAGCATGGTTTTTAAGGAATACTGAAAATCGTTAGGCATGCTAAAAATCCTGTTAGTTAGGACTAATACCCCAATTCTATGTTTTAAAAACTAGACGACTTATATTGTGTTTAAGTAAGCTACTTAACTAATTTAAATAACAATTCTATCCTAAGCAAGACTCTATTAGGAAATCTCAGCTCTAAGGTGTGTAGTATAAAGAACGCTCTGTGTCTCTTAAACAGTCATGAAGATTTACATAGACATTTCATATTTTTTTTAAAAAGGTATAGAAACCAATGAGCTGGCAGCTGGCTGAAATGATTCCACGTTTGAAAGATCTGTAGGGTGCATCTGTTAGCAGTTTTGAGTTTCTACTGCAGACTGACAGTTTGGTGATAGCAAGCTGTCTTCCAATTAATGTTCCAGAAAACATTTTATTTCAAGATTTTCAGAAGGAGAGCCAAGATTTTCTGGGATTCAGTTACGTGAAGCAGCATTGTATTTTTTGCTTCTTATAAATCTTTCACGTTTAAGGTTAATGAGCAGTATGTCTTGAAAATGTTTTGTGTGACTTTCTAAAAAAGCATCACTCAGATTCTTTAATAGGCAACCTGCCTTTTTTATTCTTTACCAGCCTAATGGATAAAGTCATTAGAAAATGTAAAGACTCTATGATATATTTACAGCCTTTCCTTTCTCAGGATGATGCAATTTGCCTCATCTTTCATCTATAGAAAACTGTACCTCAAAGACTTCAGAAACATTCACCTCCCAAAGAGGTCCATTCCGCTTGCTCGGCTTGCTCCCTCCCCACTCAAGGCCATCTTTCTGTAAAATCACAGCCCTCCTGTCCTCAAAAATCACGAGACCATCTTTTCTGACAGCTCCCTCTTAACTGCCGGACAATCAGCTCAGAATCACATGCAACACACGGTTTGTATGCCGCTCCCAGGCCCTCTGTCACCACCCCGCTCAGCTTCTCAGCAGACAAGGTCTTCACACCTTCAAAGTCTGTCACACTTGCACATTCCCAAGGGCGCTCAGGGACATGTTGACCACACAAATACAAGAAGAAAGCCGCAGGCCAAATTGATGACCAACATATGTTCCCTTTACCATTTCAACATTTCTCTGTGTTGTGGCAAATAGTGATATAGAAAACCTGAAGTCCGTACTAATGCAGTTTTGGGTTTGAAAACTGGAAAGAATGGTAAACTCTCGAATTCTGATACCTCCTACTTCAGCTTGTGATTTCTGGCTTATAAATCTTCATCTCTGCAGGCTGTTAAGTTTGATGGACAAAGAATGGACAAAGAACTACGGTCTTATTCATCTCCCCATCAACTATAAAACCAATGATGTGCTGTACACAGTCATCCAGTAATTACCCAAGGGATGCTAAAGGGTGGGGAAGGAAGTTCTTTATCTTCTTTGTACAGGAAAGAAAAAGAAGAAGCAGACAGCTAAATAAAGTATGTGTGTATGCAAAAGGCCATTGCTGGCCAGGCATGATGATGTACGCCTATAATTCCAGCATGTGGGAGGCAGAGGCAGGAGGATGGCTGCTAGTTTGAAGCCAGCCTGGGGTACATAGAGAGTTCAAACCCAGCCTCAACTATACAGCAAGAGTCTATTTAAAAGAAAAAAACATTATTGACAGGATTATTGCCAGTAAAAGGGAAATATAAAGAAGAATGTTCAAGGTCAGCTTTGGGGAAGAAAACCAGGAAGTGAAACCTCTTATTTACACATGGGTCCAGGCAGGTCCCCACACAGGCCACCAAGTGTCAGCACAGAGCTCTAGGAAGGGCTGCAAGGGGAGAGAGGAGCAGCTAACTGGGACAGTCAGTGGTTAGATGTTTAAGGCCTCAGATGCTAGAGTGCTACAGTGTGAAGCCAAACACAGGCAGTTCAACTTGTGAAGTTCATTTTGCCGCATCTGCTGAGGTTGAAGGAGTTGTCTGTCAGCACCCATTCCAGGACAGAGTATTAGGGCCATTTTACTTTTTTTGAACCTCAGATTGGGATGTGCATCTTGTGTCTCTATCGCAGTGCTGATAATGGCTACCAAGACCTGACTCTTGAAGAACAAAAGCAGGTTCTCACCAAGTTCTTAGCAGAGTATTCCAGGCCACACCAGCCCTCTGTGCTGGCCCGTCCCCTCATTCTGCTGAGCAGTGGCTCCATGCTCACACACTGGCTACACAAAGCACAGGTGTGCTGCTGACATGCTGGCTACATCCATACCTTCTCAAGGGGGCCTTATCACAGGTAAGGCCCAGTCACAGCCTTTGCAGTAAGCACACGAGGACCATGTGGAAAACAAGGGCTTCTTTTCTCCTTCCAGTTTTGCAAGACAGATCTTAAGGCCACCCATGTCTGAGGAACAGATTCAGATGTGGTATCTCAATTAAGACACATGCTGGAGACAAAATTGGAATCCCACTTCTTGGATACTCTTTTTTTTCTCTAGCCCAGCTACCTCTGTAAGTCCAGGATCTGGACATTGAAGCTGATGCAGAAGAATACGACTTCCTCCCTTAGTTAGGAAAACTTTAAATGAAAACTGCACAGAACTCCTTGGCACACCAAGAGGGCTCGGGGCTAAAATGTGGTTCTCTGGAAAGCAGAAGGAGCAATGAGAATCCTGCAGACTCTATTACTGCCCCTCTCCAGAGCCGCTCTTTCACTCTGATGGCTCATACAGGTAATGCTACCATTGACATTAGACAAGCCTGTAACCTTGCCCTACTCAGTCTTCAGACTCTCACTGGCAAGGCTTTCATCTGCTGTGTGCTTCATTCCTAGTTCCCACAGACCTTTCAACTCAGCACCCAGGTCTGGTCAGACCGCCCCCTGTGGTGCTCACCTGCCCCGGGGGCCTTTGGGAGGGCTGAGCCAGGCCTTCTTGACATCTGCCTCACCCACCCTCACCTTGTTCCCCATATTCATTCTCACCTCAAGCTGCACCTTTCTCCCAGCTCCCCTGGGCTATGCTTTCTGCCTTCTAGAAGGAGCAAGCAATTCAACTGAAAGGAAAAAAAAAAATAAGAAATGTCGGGACAGGGATTTAGCTCAGTGGTTCCAGCGCCTGCCTCACAAGCCCAAGGTCCTGAGTTCGATCCCAGTAGCCACATACAACAATGCTGGGCGTGGTGACTCACGCCCACCAGCAAACAGTACCACATACCACAGTGCCGGGGCTCATGGCTCATGCCTGTCATCCCAGCACTAGGGAGGCAGAGGCAGGAGGATTGCTGAGTTCGAGGCTTGCCTGGGCTACATAGTGAGCTCAGGGCTAGCCTGAACTACAAAGCAAGACCCTGTCTCAAAAAAAAAAAAAAAAGAAATGTTCCATCCTAAACACACACACAATCTGACAGAGGTTTCCTTTACACAGTTGGGTTGTTCTGCCTACAAAGGAACCAGTATGTTTGCTAAGTGGTTATACTTACAAGTGTGTAAGTATGGTCATGCCCAATTTCAGTGTACATAAAAGGTTAACTTAATTGAGTGCTTAGGATTGTTTGCTTTGTGAGGAGTATTTTGGGCTAAGTATAATGAAGAATGGTAATTTTAAGTAGGATTTTCTTGAGAGACTAGAAGGAATGCTCAGGACTTTGAAAAAGAAAGTATATCACTGCTTTCATTGGTGAAGGAGAATTGGCCCAAGAGTAAGCATGCTCAGTTACAGCATCCTTCCTTGGTCATAGGTACCTGGGCTTTGGAAACAAGTCAGAAGACAACTCTACCCATCTAATACAATCTTATACCCAATCTAATACACATGAAATCCCTTGTGCTTGCTCTTCAAATAGGAACAGACACAAAATAGACTATGTGTGTGTGTGACATACATGCTGACTACACAGAATTCTGTATATACTTAATATAAACATACACCCCAAGACTGCCATAAAATGAAAAATGAAATATCTAAATAATTGTAGTCTAGAGCTACTTAAGACCCAAGAAGGAACAGGCTGCTTCCAGACAGACTTACCGAAAGACAGCAATCGTCTTTCAAAACTGGAGCCTGCTATGCTATATTTTACCTCTGCACAAGCCCCTCTCCTTTTGCAAATAAGGTAAAATGTGCATTTTCCTTCAAGGATTAATGCTACTGAATAGTGTTTTCCCTGGGGGCTGAGATCCCCCAGGTTCACTGGCATCATGAAGATGGTCACCCAGTGTTGTGGCACACGCCTGTGACCCCAACTACTTGGGACACCAGGGTGAGAGTCTTGGGAAAGTGTGGTCTTGAGACCAGCCTGGGGCACACAGTGAGACTCATCAGAAAACAAAACACTGAAGCAACTGAGTGACTTAAGCATCCATGATTCTTCTCTCAGGCCAGGGCCAGAAAGTGGACATGGTGCCGCTGTGGGCTGTCAGTGGCTACGACTGTGAGTGGGACCCCACGGCCGGGAAGTAGGGCTCAAAATGATGGCTGAGTCTGCGGGACATGCACTCCTTGCAAAGGAACATCCCAGTAAGATAACACTCAGAAGCACTCAGCGAGCTGGTGCTGACACCCCTCCACGATGCGGACGAGACATGCATCATTCGACGCCATCCCCAGTTAGCCCTGGAGAGACACTGCTGTGAGCAGCACTGCCTGCCTCGGAGCTCAGGCCTGGCCTGTCCCAAGTCACAGGCCATTCTGCTGAGGAGGCTGCACTTGTATCAGAGTCAGAACTACAGCAAGGGCCCGAGCTTTTCACAGGACCTCATAGCACCATTTATATGAAACATCTCTGCCCTTATTTTTAAGTAAAACAGGCTTCTACTGTTTTTGTTTAACAAAAATAAGCTTTCTTAATTATACTGCAAGAACTTTGATGTTACCAAATGAAACAGACAATTAAGCAGTGCACATTCAGAAAGCCATTTGGTGTTGAGAGGAGAACGCTACTCAGTGTTCTCTATCAGCCACACGAAGTGAGGACCCCAACCACATCCTTTGGAATCCTAAAATTACAAAAGGTAGTCCCTTGAAAATTAACCAGGAAAAAATATGTTAGTCAGAAAAACTAACTTAGAAATTAAACAGATGTCTACAGCACACATTCAATCTCAGTTTATCTGCACTGTGGAGAGGGGGGCTATTGCAGAAGATGGTTTTTCAGCTCTATAATCACACCTGGAACAGAAAGCTAACTGGTCAGTGAGATATGGCACCCATAGCTTATTCTTTGTTAGCAGTTTTCTTATTTCACAATGCAGCAAGTCTCTGAGCTCTTAAGAGCTGGCCTGTCAGCTCCGATCCGGGTGCTAGGTAGTCTAATTGCAGGACTAGATGCTCCCATTTCTCTCTGCAGGACTCCTTCCCTGCTCTCTATCTGTCATTATTGCAGGGAAGAGGAAGAAACAGGCAGGATTCTCAGTACAGTGTCTGAGATGGGCCTGAGCTCACGTGGCACACGCAGCTCCAGGAAGAGGCTGGGATCTGACCCTGTCCTGCACCCACCTGTAAACACAGGTAGCCACCTGCGGAGCACTCACACACACATGTGCTCCACACTACTCAGATGTCCTTAGTGGCCCCAGGCCTGCCTGTGACCTCTGCTTTCACCAATTCCAAGGCCAGCACCTTCTGGTCACCCCAAACCTGAGATACGTGGCCCCATTTGCTAGCCCCAAATAGATCTGACTACATAGGAGACTTCTTGATTTTTTACTGGTTATGTTTATGAATAACTGATGACCTAGAACAAGTGATTTTAAATAAATCAGGTTCCCTTACCAGTATCTGATTATTCAAATGGTTCTGGAAGCAACTCATGGTCATTCTGTTGGCAAGTGCTTATCACAGCAGACATTGTGAGTCTCTCCATAGGCACTGCTCTGATTCAGCAGGAGCAGAGATTAGCACTATAAATTCACCACACATCTGGAGCACCTCAGCCACTCACAGCTGAGACCCAATAGAGGAATATAAGCTGGAGGAAGTATAATTTAGTCTGCAAATTACGGTTATAGAGTCTACTAGGCCTTTGGTTTATAAAGTACATGAGAAGTTTTACAGTGAGTGGTCTATTCATATGGGATGACAAAGAGCCAAACTTGGAAAATGCTCTTGGCTCCAGAAGGGCAGGATTATGTTTGCCTTGTCACCTGTTGCATCCCCATCGCTACCTGTGGCACCAGGGACTCCCAGGCTCTCATGTAGGTTGCAGCCATTCTGGAGCATCACCTCCATGCCATCAGTCTTTGTTGAGTAAATTAGAAAGCTGCTTCACCTGCCTTTTACTTTAGAGCTGGTAAATGAACCTAGGTCACGTCTATGTCTACAGGGACATGGGTCTACAAATTCTTCTTTCTCTTTGTCTCCTTTGTAAATCATTCATGTGTGCATGTCTGTGTATGTGTGTTTTCCAGTACCAGGAAATGAACCAAAAGCCTCATATATGTTAGCCAAGTAATCTGCCACTGGGCTATAACTCTAGAACATTTCAAGTTTTATTTTGACACAAGGTTTTACTATATTGTCTAGGCTAGCTCAAACTAGGAATTCTCCTGTCTCAGCCTCTCAAATAGCTGTGATGAAAGGTGCATGGCACAATACCCAGCTAGCTAATGATTCAAACTTTATGTGCTGTTGTACAACTTGTGACTACCATATATATTGCTTTCATCTAGTTTTACTAGTTAAAAGTATGGTAGTCAGGAGTGGTAGCACATGTCTATAAGCCGAGCACTCTGGGACCTTGAGACACAGGAATCCTAAGTTCAAACCCAGCCCGTGCAATGTAGCTCAATGAAAAGTCATAAGACCAATGCTAGGTAATGTGTTTTTAAACACAATATTATTGGGAAGAAATATGGAATACAAGGGCAATGATGATCTGGCTTTTAAGAGAAAATTTTTACTGATAAAAAATTCTGGATATGGGGAAAAATATCTATTACATTGTAATAAAACTACCTAGAGAATTTTATTACATGTTTTGCAAAAATACAATGAGAAAACATGAATAAATTATGTAAAAGATACTAATATAAAATATATAGTAAATAAAAAGTAATATATATCTTTATATATGATTTTTTTTTCCCCTTTTGAGATAGGGTCTCACTTTGTAGTTCAGGCTGGCTCTGAGCTCACTATGTAGTCCAGGCAAGCCTCGAACTCAGCAATCCTCCTGTCTCTGCCTCCCGAGTGCTGGGATTATAGGCGTGAGCCACCACGCCTGGCTATATATGATTATTTTATCAGTATTTCCATAGTTTTGTCATTTTTAAAGGTGATGTGTATACACACACACACACAGAGAAGTGAATATATTTATATCCATTTTAAGAAAAAAACCTTTCCTTACAACTGATTTTACCAATATTTCTAAAAATGCTATCTTAGTTGGACACTGAAATCTTTTAGAATCTCATGTTTTCTAGTCCCATGTTCCTTAACAATAGGGTGTCATGTAAAATGTCTTTTTACTTCTTTGTTAAATATCTTGAACACATACACCTTATTGAAGTGGCTTAATTTCAATTCAACAAATATTCATGGAAAGATAAGCATAATCAAGAATTTTGTTGACTAAAGTACAAGAAGTATAAAGTACTAGTGCTAAGTACTAGAGGAATAAAGCATTTTGCTAGATATATAATGTGCCCCCAGTAATCTCTAAAACTTAGTTCATGGACATTTATAACTAAACTAGAAAAAAATGGCTTTATAAATTCACAGTTGATAAAAAAAGCCTATAATAATCAGTGGATATAATTTATTTAACTAGAGAGGGGACCAAGAGACAGAGGAGGAGTGAGGGGAAGAGAGGGAAAGGGACAAAAAATTATAATGTATTATGTACATGTACCAACTCCCATGAAGAATGTAATTATTACATATTGCAAACTTGCACCAATAAAAATTTAAAAGTGCAACTGTTTAGCTAATTATGAACAAATATCCCTGACTGTGGCAACAGTTTAATCACTAAGACAAAAAATTACTTATGTATGCATGGGGTAGAATTCCTACCCTTGCTTTGATATTAATTTATAAAATCTCTCTCCCAATCATTTCTATCATGAATGGCTTGCTATTATTATTTTTACCAACCATAATTCTACTTAAGAACTCACATATAAACAGGTTGTATAATAATGGTATCAAATATCCATTTTAACTTTAATTTTTTAACTAGGTTTCACAATTTAGAAATGCAAATTTAAAGTTATTACCGGTTATATTTTGAATTTATATTAGAGTTTTGTATTGAATTACAGTTTAATGCTTCCCATGCTCCTTCCCAGAAATATTATCAAGATACTTAGCAAAGCTGGTCTTTGTTACCTTTGTTCATTCTACATTAACCATTATTTAAAAGACACTGAATGCAAATGTTTTCAACTAAGAATTATAAAAAATATGTGATTTTCTTACACAAATTGGCTACTGAAACTCAAATGCCAGATTTTGAAAGCAACTTCCCAACTGTCACAGGCAGCTGTCTAGGGCAGCTTAATCAGCAAAATGACAAAGACAAGGCCCTGCAGGACACGGAGTACACAGAGCTGGTAAGAGACAAAATTATCGGGGGGAGGGTGCTCACATGTGAAAGCTGGCTGGAGTACAGACCAGTTTTAAATCCTCCTAACTGAACTTTTTCTACAAATTTAATCAAGCCAAAACCTAAACTGTAATCACTAGGAAAACTGGAAATATTCTTGACTAAAAGAACTCACCAAGTAGGTTATACTTCTTTAATTTGTCAAACTTAAGTCAGTGATCTTGGGAAAAACAGATTCTACATTTTAGAACAAACCAACTGTCGCCTTCCTAATGTCTTTGTAACTGAGAACAGGGAAAAATTAAATCAGATGAGAAGATGGTGTATCTCAGAGAGCTGAAAGCTAATAAAAATAATCCTCAACATAATTTGGTTGATAAAATATTATTCAACAATGATTTTCTGTTCCTTAAATTGCTATACCCAAGCCAGGCATGGTGGTAAGACCACAATCCTATCACTCTGACAGCTGAGACAGGAAGATCTTAGATTCAAACCAATCCTGGGCAATTTAGACTACTTCGTCTCAGAATGAGGTAGGGTCCTGGGAATAGCTCAGTACAGAGTTCATTTCCCAGTACTGAGAAAAACTGCTGTAACTCATTTAATAATATGTACATAGCCAACATTTTAGTGCTGGGGCCAGACGCATGCAGAATTTTGCCTGCTTTACCATGTTAAATGTAATCCCTAACACGAATTCACTTCACTCATGCTAAAACTTAGGAAGTAGAGAAGGCACTCTACATGTTTCTGAAGGAATTAAAGTATACATCATTTTAGTTAGTAAGGTAAAATCTTATTTTAGGCAAATAAAAGTGAACAAATTCAAAATTTGAAAAGAAAATATGGTACGGAATTTGAACACAAAACCCACGGCTACGAAGAGAAATTTACATCATAGAAAGTGAAGAAAACTAAGACAGTTCCTCAAAACAATCTGTTATGGAATCGACTCTAAGCTCCTTTAATACAGCCATCCTCCCTTTCCCCAAACTAGTTGTGGAACTTGTGTACCTCAAGCAGAAGGTACATTTATAATGACTATTCTCACAGGGTTGTTAATTTGTGTAAAGGCCCTTGTGCACCAAGTACTAAATACATATAATTATTATTATTCTATAACAATGACAAAACACCAATAACATCATCAAAATACGTGTGCCAACACTCCACAGTTCTGGGGATGAGGAGGGAAGGGAGAGGAGAAAAGAAGGAAGCCATCACTGCAGGCATCTAGAAAGAGTCCAGGGAGGCCACACCCTCAGGTGAAAGCCATTCTCATCTAGGATAATTGAGTCAACAGTCCGCATCTCAGTTCCACTAGGACTCTAGATTTCCAGCTGGACATATGAGATAAAATGCAAGATGCCCAGTGAAAACAGGAATTTTAGACATGATAAGATCATTCACTTTAATCAGAAAGTCAAATTTAACTTGTTGTCCTCTATTTTTATTTGAGGAACTTGGCACCCTATCTCTCTAAATTCATTTTCTCCTGATACTCTACTTAAAGGGAACCCAAGGAAAATTGTTTATCTTCACTTCTCTGAGCTGAGAATGAGGTTTCTAGCGATCCAATGAACAGTACCACTTCTTCATAGAAGATGTATTGCTGCCCCAAACTCACCAGGACGGTCTGCCCAGTGATGGCACCTGACGCTTCTTCCTTCTAAATGGCTCGATCTGCAGCCCTGCTGTGCTGGTGAGGAAACCGCGCATGGCCGTGCCATCTCACAGCTGTGACTGATCACGGCCCCTATGATCCTCTGCTGTGACAGCAGGTCCCACCTGTCTCCCTCCACAAGGAGATGTGAAAAAGCTTCACTTTCCATTATGAAACAAACCATGTTAAACATGCTTTTCAAATTCCCTCCTCTTCTCCCCAATTCGACACACCCAAACAGTCTTTACTCATGGAGTAGGGTATCTTCCGCGCCATTTCAGCTCTCCGTTTTTTGGATCAGTGATACAGAAAGTTGCTAAGTCCCAAGGCCAGTTCACTCAAAAATAGCTGTTTGTGGCCCAAGTCCCAGCCACACAGCCTGCTATTATTGGTACTTCATGAAAGACAAACTCTATTGCACTGAAAGAATGTGAGGCTGGAGCGTGCAGGAGCCCGTCACCGTGCTAAACATCACACTCGAAGTTCACCGGGGTGATGCAGAGCGGGCTCAGCTTGTCCACACACTCAGCTCACTAGTGCCCACTCTTGGACAGTCATGGCCCATGATACAGAGTTCCCTCCTGCCTTCCTCAGAGGGGAAGCAGGCACGCATCCTGATGGAGGAACGCTCCCCAAATATTCTTACTCCGTTGTCCACACTTTCCTTGTTATCTGTTGAATGGCCACTTTTGTCTTCTATGTATTTTTACACATATATGCCCAATAATGCTGTTTTTGAACAAATGATAAAAACAGAGGCTGTGACGTTCACTGCCTTTATCCATATCCAGTACACTGTTACACAAATAGCTTTAAGTCTAGAACCACTAGAGAGAGGAATACTACAGCTACAGACACCCTCCCTATTTCATTTCCATATATGTACTTTAGGACACTTTCTCTTAAGAGTGAGTGCTGACAATGAGTAGGGACTGGTGCTCCTAAAGTCTTTAGTCTCAAAGCCTTCTAGAATCTAGAAAGGCCTAAAGGTAATAATAGCAACTACGCACTAAGTGGTTACCTGTCGTCCTATTCTAAGTGTCACTGCACTGTCACATGTCATCTTTCACATAAGAAGAAACTGAGGCACAGAACAACTGAATATCTTGCCCAAAGCCCTGTTACTAGGGAGAGACAGAGAAATCTGGCTCCAGAGGCAGGCTGTTAACACATGCATTACCCTACTATCTTCAAATTCACAGTATAGGTCTGTGTATTAGGCAGACGGTCTGAGTATAAAATATACACAGATAAAGTAAAATAATACCTTCCCATTGACCTACTGATCGATCCTTTCGGATCAGGGTAGGAAAGGTATGGGGAAATGTGGGGTAGTGGGACCCAAAAGAGGCAGGGAATATAAAGGCAATTCCAATTATTCTTGGCTGTTTTTTCCGAGATCATTCGTGTCTCACGTAACTATGCCAGTTAAGAGGATGGGAACGTATTTGTGATCTGAACTGATCACTTCCCTGACAAAAGACTCCTGCATCAGCCAAGCACAGCCCCATGTACAGGGATGCCAAGCTGAGCTGCTCCCTGCTCGCGTCTGCCTCTGTGAGCTCTCTCTCCAAGCAACCCGCCAAACTCTTTCATTTCCAGAAAGTGCAGCCCCTCCCTGGTTAAGTGCCACTTTCTCTACTCGCCTTTCCTAGCCAGCCTTTTCCGTGGCTGGTGTGCCGTCCGGGGTGCACTCGCAGAGCACTGCTCCCATCTCCAATCTGCCACCAACCACGCCTGCAGTCATTATCTGGTGCCGGGCTGGCCTTCCTACCCACACTGTGGGCTCCTCCAGGGCAAAGACTTTGTGTTCTCTCTGCCTGTGCCTGGTGCTTACCTGTCTGTTGAATAAATGAATGAAGGCATTCAATGTCACGATAATACATTCAGTTCAAACCCTAATCAGATTAAATGCTCAATCATTTCATACACTAAGCTTACATTTCCCATGTACCCAGGACAAATAACAAGAACCCATAAGCATACTTTTAGGAAATTAATTTCTATTTTCAAATGCTTCTATTCATAATCAATAAAATTACTGTACTGTTTTAGAAGAGAAATTTTAATGAATTTTAACATTATAAACGTTACAAAAGCCAATTATAAAAAATTAATGAAACGTAATCTTAATAGTATTTTGGGCTATGCCCCAAGTTTCTAAGAAGAAATACTATAAAATTATCATAAAAGAACTGTGGGGTAATTAACTTGTGTCATATACTGGTACAAATTCCCCAGTGTTATACGTGATTGTGAGATGTATATAAATTGTACCAATAAAGAATTCAATTAAAAAAAAAGAACTGTGGGATAGCAGGACCCAACACAAATGTATTCTGGAAAACTAAAATCAGCTAGGAAACTGAAGTTTCATTTTCAATAATTTTATTTGTTAAAATTAAAAAATTAAATGGAAAACACAGGAAAATAATAAATTTTATCATTAAGGAAAAACCACCCTGTAAGCTATGAGGTAAAATATTCCAGTAGCAGTTCCCTGTCTCTTAAGCTACTAGCCATCTGCATAAATGAGCTTGACTCAGCATTCTGAATTCCTCATGCAGACATTAATATAATAGGCAGAAACACAGGAGAGTGGCCTGCTTCCTCCTCTGGTAGCTGAGTTTTGAGACCAGTTTATAGTCATGTATAAGAAATGGCTGGCATCGTTCTGAATCATGCTATGTTCTGTCCTAGGATGGTGCACCCTTGTGTGTGTGCCTGTTTTCGTAGAGGGGGTTGGGGAGGGGAGTTTAAATTCCCAGAAATATCTATGACTGGAGACTATTCTAAAATAACCCTCACCTGAAGAGAGCAATGCGTTTCCTTTTACAAGGGCACAGTGCCCTCTACCGGTAGAAATACAGATTCCCAAATACAAGATAGGCCACAAACAACATTGTAGAATAGAAAGAACTAAACTGTACATTAAACACTAATCCCGCTGGAACGGTCCAGAATACCACATGTAGGTATTACATTATCGAATCTATTATTTAAAAATTGGAAATATATCTGAAAGCTTTCTAAAGGTACCAGACTAGAAGAATTCGAGTATATTTATAATTCTCAAAATGCACTGCTATTTTCCATTTTCAAATATTAAGTACCTTACTCCTTCGTAAATATTTTTCTTTGTTTCAAAACCAAAGTTAAAGGTTTGGTTTTCTCTCTTAAATCTCAAGTTTATAGTAAGTAAATGGTAATTGGTTAATTAAATTTGTAAAACTTCCAATGGGTAAATTTTACCCTGGAATGACAAAAGCACCAAATGAGATACTGGTCTCACAGGCAGCCCCTATGCTGCTTTATACAGCCGCAGCACCTTCAGTGACTGACACAGTATTTCAAAATATGAGTTTATTAGTGCCGGGCGTGGTGGCTCACGCCTGTAATCCCAGCACTCATGAGGCAGAGACAGGAAGATTGCTGAGTTCGAGGCTTGCCTGGGCTACATAGTGAGCTCAGGGACAGCCTGAACTACACAGTGAGACACTGTCTCAAAAAATAAAAATAAAAAATAAAGCAACATTTTAAACAGACTTTTCACTATGTCCCTCACAACACTATCCCAGCTCTGTTTGTGAAAACGCCCTCTGTCCTCACTTCTTTAGGGTAGTCATGCTTAATTAAGTTCAAGGGCATCATTTCAACAGAAGTTTCCAGAACCACCCTCACTCTCTGGTCTCAGCCATCACCTCAGGGCAGAGGAGACTCCCCCTGCCTTCAGCAGGGAAGGTCCCAAGATGGCTGAGATCCTGCTGAGCCCCTCACTGCTTTGCCCTTGCCTTCTCTGGCTCCTGCAGGATAGTTTTCCTCACCTAAGAATCATGGACACCACACACAAAAAAAGAAAAAACGATAAAAAAGAATCCCTCCAAGTGAATTCTAATCTCCTGAGAGAATTCGTGCCTTTAAAACATAAGCGCTAAGCCAAGACTTTCTATGTAAATACTGAACCCCTGTCAGTACTCCAGCATTTAAAACTGCCAAGGCTGGGTTTACGAGACAGGGAAACAGGAAGTGACTGAAATCTTCCTGAGGAGAAGGCTGATTAAGTAATGGTAATCAAGGAGCAGAATATCTTGGCAACAATTAAAAAGGGTGGTACGCTGTAGATACACTGAACGGGTCTAGAAGGGAGCAGTGGTTGTTTCCGAAGTAGAAGCATGAGGCCAGGGTGGCTAGCTATTAATTTTTCACTTTTTATCTTTTGGCACTGTTTAACTTACTTATGTTTTTACGTACTCAGGTTTGAACCTAGGGCCTCACATTGAGGTGCATCCCCACCTCTTAGTAAGACAAGGTCTTGGCCTAGAACCTTCAATTTTCCTGCTTCAGACCCCTGAGTGGCTGGGATTTCAGGCATGTGTTACTCTACCTGGCTGAATATGCATTATTAAAAACAAAACAGGAAAGTATTATAAAAATACCAACTGTGCTGTGAACAGTAGAAAGAAAACAGGCATTATGAGGCTGAGAGATTTTCACAACTCTATGGGATCAAAAGTAATCCTTAAAACTTTTTAGTCAATGGAATGAATTTGATAAATTCATTTGTCAAAACAGTCAACTTGAAAAATGATTTAAAAAAACATTAGTGAATTAGGTAAAATGCAAGTATTTTTAAAAGAAAGTAAATCTTTTCATGGAGTGTGGGGCTATTAAATCATTTTACAAAGAGGAAGAAGGAGGAAAAAGGGCAAGATGTAATTAACATGAATAAGCAAGATGTGCATGTACCAGACATCCCAAAAGAACACCACCATTACTTACTGGGAACATGACAGTAGAACCAAACCAAACCAAGCACTTTCTATTTCCACAGCTATCCTCACAAACTGTCTTATTCCTGTGCTTTATTATATGAAACTTCACTCCAAATATTAACATCCCAACAACTGGATGTTTCTGTTTCTACTGTATAGATTTCAAAAGCTTTGTTTAAAATGCAGAAAGTAGTTGGCACAGAGAACATGGTATCAGAGGATGACGTATTTCTACAAAACCTCAAGCTACGCAAATGACAAATTTTGCCCTAAGACAGATTTTCTCATGGGGATAAAGGAATCAATAAAATTACTTTTGAGGGAAATGTAATTCAGAAACACTTAACAGTGCTTTCAGCTGTAGATTCAGACCAGTACTAGTGGCACATGCCTGTGACCCTAAATACTTTGGGAGGCTGAAATAGAAGGATCACAATTTTGAGACAACCCTGGACAAATTAGCAAGGCCTTTTTTCAAAATAAAATCAGGAACCAAAGGCTGAGAATGTGTCTCAGTGGGTGAGAGTTCTTGCCAACATTCAGAAGGCCCCAGGATCAGTGAAAAAAATTCTAGTATATGAATTTCCGATTTAGCGATTTTTCTAGATTAGAGATGAAGTAAAGCAACTGGGGAAGAAGCACACCAGGACGGAGCTGTGGTACAAAGGGCACAGTGCGCAGCTGCCTGCAGGGCCAATGGAGATGGAGGGGAGGCCTCCATCACTGCACCTGTCGGCAGTGAAAGAACAAAAGGGAGAGAGGGAGCCTAATTTTTAAACATGTTCCAAACGGTACCAGGGATGGGCTAATTTAAACATCAACAGAAGAAAACCAGAAGAATGCAACAGCCCTGATTTTTTATCACCTGAGGCTGCCAATGTCTTTTACAGATTTCACTCTCAAAAGAAATTCATGTTTCTGTTCAGTACTTAATTTACTGGTCAAGTCAGATGAAGGAAAAAAAAAAGGGACCAGATCTGTGAATTAACTCTCCATCCTTAATTCTCCTATACAAAACTACTGAATTAATTCATCCGTAAACACCAGTTCTTTAAGTCACTTTTCAGGTTTAGAATATACACTTGGTAGTTCTCATCTGCTATATGCCAGGAACAACTCCGTTCCCGGTGCTTAAGCCTATTTATCACAGTCTCAATCCATCAAATTTTGTTACTTACTCCCAGTAAGAACCTGCAGCTCCAGGCAGCTAAGGCTCCTACCGTACCGACCCCTGAAGGGTTGGCTGTGAGGTTATACATGGCTCTAGTTGGTCTCCTACTTGGTCAACACCCACCTCACTCCCTCCCCAATCTGGATTTCCTCTCACCCACCCTGTGCCTTCTAGATAGCCCCAAGGCCCAACCCAAACCCATTTTCCTGTGCTCATTGTACACCCCCCGTGGAGTATGGAAGCACTGGACCGTGTTCAACCATAGTTCTGTCACACCATTCCTTAACGTCTTTTTCAGTCCAACAACTTCTCAAGTCCTCAAAGGCCATGACACTTACAGAATTTTCTAGTATCTCAACTCTACATCTGGAATGTCACTCAAACAAAATGCTAGCATATAGGGCCGGAGGGTTAGCTCAGTGGTTCTGGCGCCTGCCTCGCAAGCGCAAGGTCCTGAGTTCAATCCCCAGTAACCACATACAATGCTGGGCGTGAAGACTCACACCCACCAACAATCAATGCCACATACCACAGTGCCGGGTGTGGTGGCTCACCCCTGTCATCCCAGCACTCAGGAGTCAGTGACAGGAGGATTTCTGAGTTCAAGGCTTGCCTGGGCTACATAGTGAGCTCAGGGCCAACCTGAACTACAAAGCGAGACCCTGTCCCAAAAGAAAAAAAAATGCTAGCATATAGAAAAGGCTTGAAAAACAGTTACCACAGTCAATGCAATTATCAGCAACTGTATCTCAATTAATAGCTATAAATTATTTAAAAAATATTTGATAAACATCAAACAGCCCCCTCTCTATACGGGGGCTGCTCTTGGTAAACTTTGTCTTCAACTAATCTCTCACATCAGCCCTTAAAACAGAAACTATGGATTAACTCCCTGTTACCAGCTTCTATGGAAGCCTAGAGAGCTTTTGTAGTACAGATTCTGAAAGGTCATCAAAACATTTGCTGCTTGTGTGTTACAGGCACTGATCCTGCAGTTCAGGAGAGACACTAAGATATCTCTCTCCACAGCAAAAGCACCCACTCAGTCTTCTACCTGGTTGATATTAACCTCTTGAGACTAATGTACAGAACGGAATTTATTTCCTAGATGTCTGTTTAATTCTTGGTAGATGGAACACTAGATGTTATATTACAAATACAGCTTGTTTTTAAAATTCCAAACTGAAGATAACCTATAATTTGCAATTTTTAAAGGTTCCTATCTCTATGATTACCCTTTTCTGAAAAAAGGACAAGACTATAAACAGCAGGTGAAGAGTAGCTAAGGATAAGCAATTCTCACAAGACATTCATTTTTTAAAATCATGATAAAATAACCATCACATGAAATTTACCATCTAAATGGCATTTGTTTTTATGCTAAGAAAACTGAGGAAATCATAAAACTGCTATACAGTTTAGCTAACTACTGAATTTGAAGGCTGATGACAGTAAATACCTTTTCTACATTACAAGCATTCTACTGTTGGCAACAATAATTGTTTTGGTGCTTACATCTCTTGTATTGCAGATATTGAAATAAAATATTGAATATTACACTTCCTAGTATTCCTGCCTCCCCATGCCTCTGGCAGGGACTGATCAGCTTCTTGTCTCTGTTGATTTGCCTTTTACATATTAATAAAACATATGATTTCTAGTCTATTGTGTCTGGTTTCTTAGCACATTTTCAAGGTTCAACCATTCATACCATGTTTTAATATCTTGTATTAATTACTCTTCAGGTCTTTGAAACAAACACAAGCTAAACAACAATAACTGGCCCCATTTTACATTTTTTAAAAAACCAACAAAAACATAAAAGTAACTTGACTCTGAAAATTAATTGACTCTATTTCTGTAGAAATGTATAAACCCAAACATGATATAAATTATACACATTATACACAAACAAGTGGAGTATATATTTTTTATAATGTGCTGTTATATAAGCTTACCATGAGTAAGCCAGAACCTGGGTTTTCTTATATAATAATACAGCCAGGGCCTGGGATTTAGCTTGGTAGTTCCAGCATCTACCTCACAAATACAAAGTCCCAAGTTCACTCTCTGGTACCACATACCACAGTGCCAGTTGTGGTGGCTCACGCCTATAATCTCAGCACTTGGGAGGCAGAGGCAGGAAGATTGCTGAGTTTGAGGCTAGCCTGGGCTACATAGTGAGTTCAGGGTCAGCCTGAACTACAAAGCGAGACCCTGTCTCAAAAACAAAACAAAACAAAAAATAGTCAGTGATCTCTACAGTGTTTTCAAGCTCCAAATTCCAGTCGTATTTAAAACAGCAAGGGTTTATTCACTTTTCTTCAACTCTGACCTGATGTTCCATCTTTCAGAAAATTTACAATTGTAACTAATAACCATAACTGGTTATATCTCAATATATTGTAGAGATTATGGCTTCTAAAGTATGCAATAGCTATCTAGTGGATGCTACCAAGGAAGCATCATTAAAATCTTTCTTCTGGGTCCTCTTATCTAAATTAGTGTCCTAAAATGCCCCAACAGCTAAAGAAGCTTGGAGAGGTGAGCTCTGAAACAACTTTGACAAGACTAAGAAGCCATTCTGAGCAACGCAACATTCATGGACTGTGTAGTGTGGTACAGAGTGATCCAGACACCAAGTGCTCCAGAGGCTAGGGGTTTGTCACTAGGGTGAAGAGGTGGATTCAACCTTGGATGCAAGACCACACAACATGGATGGAAGAAGTGCTGAACCAAAGAGAGCTATCTCAAGACAAAGACCTGGTGAAGATGTTTGTTGGTGGCATTAAAAAAGATACTGAAGAACTACAAGATAGCAGTATGGGAAAACTGAAGTGACTGAAATGACTGATCAAGGTAGCAGAAAGATGAGGGACTTTGTTTTTATAACTTTTGATGACTATGATTCTGTGGGTTACATTGTCATTGAGAAATACCATACTCTGAAATGGCCAGAGCTATGAAGTAAGATCATCCTGTTGAACCAAGAGATGGCTAGTGCTTCATTCAAAGAGGTGGAAGTAGTTCTACAACTTTTGGTGGTGACCCTGACAATCTGGATTGTGGAGAAAACTTCAATGGTCAAGGTGGCTTTGGTGGCTGTTATGGTGGCAGTGAGAATGGCTATCAAGATTTTGGCAATGATGAAAGCATTTTGGAGGTATGTACAATGATTCTGGCAAATAAAAAAATCACTGTTCAAATTTAAGACCCACAAAGGGAGGAAACTTTGAAGGCTCCAGTGGTGGAGGCTGATACTTTGCCAAACCATGAAATCAAGGTGGCTACGGTAGTTCTAGTAGTAGTAGCTACAGCAGTATCAGAAGTTTTTAATCACTCCAAGAAAGAAAGTTTAGGAGAGAGCAGAACCAGAGAAGTGACAGGGAAGCCACTAGTTTCAATGGATTTGTGAACTCAGGTAAACAACAGTAGCAGGGCCTAGTTGCTACAAAGAAGATATGTTTTGGACAATACTTATTATTAAGAATTTTTTTAAAACTGTGAGGACTGTAGTTGTGACTAACTGTATAACAGGTTATTCAGTTCCTGTTCTGTGCAAAGCATAAAGCATTCTAACAAAGGGTTTTTTTTAATGTATTCTTTTAGTACCTGTGTCATTAACTATTAAATAACAGCCTCATCATGATGCTGAATTGTCTTTTTAACAAGTGCAAAATAAACTGAGCAATGAAATATGGAAACAATATACTTATTTCATATTGAAAATACATTAAGGATTTATATATACACTATCTTTTATCTTATTACAACAAATCAGAAAGATAATCCTTTTATGGCTACAGAAAATTTATTCATAAAGTCTTTCTGGAAAGAGCCTCTCTGGCACAATGAAGACACTCACTCCTAAGAGGAATTACCAATAAAGTCCCAGCAAACTTGTCTGGAATGTCTGTATTACAGAATATTTCAAATTCACTGTGAATTTGCCAGGAGCAGCCAAAAGGTAATCTTTTTGGTCTATTATTTTAAAGGGTAGTCTGATGTATTACAAATTATCTGCCAGCATGTTTGTGTGTGTCTGCCCTAGGCAGTAATGTAGATGTGAACAGCAGTGACAGGATTAGACACTCTAATTACATACTGTTTGGAAAATAGCAGCTAAGTTGCTCAAGAAAGCAAATATCAAATATGATACACAGAGGCTGAAGAAAGCAAGCATTAAAGAAAATGTGTTTATTACAATCAAACATAGTTCATCAGAAATTTTTTTTTTTTTCTTTTTGGAGACAGGGTCTTGCTTTGTAGTTCAGGCTGGCCCTGAGCTCACTATGGTGCCCAGGCAAGCCGCCGCGAACTCAGCAATCCTCCCGTCTCTGCCTCCCGAGTGCTGGGATTACAGGCGTGAGCCACCACGCCCAGCATTATATGTGGTTTCCGGGGCTCGAACTCAGGTCCTTGCGCTTGCAAGGCAGACGCCGGAACCACTGAGCTAACCCTCCGGCCCACATCAGAAATATTTTAAAGATGTGCCTCAAGAGGATTTCTGTAAGATAGGGAAGCTGTAAGCAGTAATAAATCAACCTCACCAAGATTCAGAATCCAGACGGTGGAAAATAAAAACCTGGGGAAAAGGGAAGTAGATCCCCAAGACTCAGGAAGATTCTGAAGGGAAAATTAGAGCACACAGGGAAAGTGAAGGGACAAATCTCAGTGCAGGAAAAAGTAAGGGACAAACTGTTTTCTCCCCAACTCCCGGCTTGTGGTATTAGCTAGAAGGATTGAATCTAGAGATACAGTGAGGGTGGGTGACTCCAAGGTCCTCCAGGGAGAGACACACCAGTGTAACAAAGCAGTAGATACTGTCTGCTACAAATCTTATTGAATGACTCTAGTCCAATAACTGCCGTGTACCCTGGAGAGGATATTTGGCCCCATGTCATTTTAGGAAGGGGCCAAATTAACCTGGACCTCAGAGAAGCCATGGTGTGACTTCATTGCAGTGTTGAAATCACAGTGACTGGATGAGAGAAAATCACAGAAGTCCAAGGTCAGGCAGTTGTGGTGAGGCTGGCAAGAGACTCGGTATAGTAGCATAAGTGACTCGGGCCCCAACAGCCACAAGTAGAGGCCAGGATCAACCTGAACTGTGGATTTAAAGCACCCATCCTAATCCTATGGCTGAGATTATTCAGCATGGATCTGGGTTGCCTCCTTTGTTGATCAGCGATAGCAGAGCCATGCCCTGAATTGGACACTACCACAGAAGTACAGACCCTAAAAGGCTTGAAATTATAGTGGAAACTTTTTTTCTTTGCCTGTGGCATTTCGTTTTTTGATAAGTACACACATTGTTTCTAGTTCTGCTTTCTCATTTCCATCTTTTCCTTTATTCTTTCCCTCCTGTCCTCTTCATGTTCCCCAAAACTTGGCTAATCTTCCTTTGTCCTTCAGACTTGCTTCTAATTTCTCTTCTTTAACTTCAGTATTTTTTCCTCTTGTTTTAATTATATTTTCTCCCCTCTGGGTAAAATCACTTTAGTGAAGGATAATTTACTGTATGTAATTTTCTTATTTGTTTTAGATTTTATTATGTAACTATAATTCCTATACCTATGGTTAAAGGTGGCAAGTTATTAGCCAAGGTGACATAATTGTTGTGATCAATTGTTCTTCTGTGTCTGTCAATCCTGAGATTGTTTGGGAGTCATAAACAACACCATAGTTCAGTACCAAAGAACTGGTGCTAGCCAGCAACCTCTTATCCTTAAGAAACTGAACGGACAGTATCTTGGAACAGACTCCAAACCCAGAAGTCAGATATGCTTGGAAGATATCTCTGAAAAGTAGTCATTTCCCAAAGAGGTCTCGATTCTAGTAATAAAGTTACCTACCATAACCAATTTACAAGCATCAACACAGAAAACAAAATTTTAGGGCCGGAGGGTTAGCTCAGTGGTGCCGGCGCCTGCCTCACAAGCGCAAGGTCCTGAGTTTGATCCCCGGTAACCACATACAATGCTGGGCATGGAGAGTCACACCCACCAACAATCAATACCACATACCACAGTGCCAGGCGTGGTGGCTCACACCTGTAATCCCAGCACTCAGGAGGCAGAGACAGGAGGATTGCTGAGTTCAAGGCTTGCCTGGGCTACATAGTGAGCTCAGAGCCAGCCTGAACTACAAAGTGAAACTTTTGTCTCAAAAAAAAAAAAAAAAACACAAAATTTTAAAAAAACAAAGGGCCAGGGATTTAGCTCAATGGTTTTGGTGCCTGCCTAGCAAGCGCAAAGTCCTGAGTTCTATCCCTGTAACCACACACCAAATGACGGGTGTCCTGACTCACAACTGTTAATCCAACACTGATAACCATAAACCACAATGCTGGGTGTGATGGCTCATGCCTGTAATGTCAAAATCCCAGAGGGAGAGGCAGGAGGTCTGCTGTGAGTACAAGGCTGACCTGGGGTACACAGGTAGTACAAAGAGAGACCCTGTCAAAAAAGAGAGAGAGAGAGAGAGAGACAACATAGAAGCATAATGCAACCCCAAATCTCTAGCTGGCCCATGGCAAAAACCCAGGGGGCATTAAAGTGTAAGAGAAATCAAAAACCACCCAGCTGAATTTTCTGAAATAGTAGCAGAAGAAATTAACAAAGCATTTGAATGAATGAGTCTCTAGGAAAAGAAAAAAAACAAAACAAACTAAAAAACCCAAACAATTACATAGATAATTAAAAAGATGCTAACCACAAGGAACATGGTTAGGGAATCTAAAGTAGACACAGATTAAAACAAAAAAAAAAATAGAAGTGATTAGGACACTGATGGAAATCATGAATACCCAACATAAGAAAGAACTGGATTTCATAAAACAGATTCAAAAAAACATCCATAAGATTAAAAATTGTATTGAAAATATATGCTGCAAAATCAACCAATGTGAAGATAGAACATCATATATAGGACACACAGTTGTGATTAATAATCATGAAATGAATACTTCTTAAAAATATCAAGGGATCATGAAAAATCAATCTAACAGCTGCTAGATGATGCAAGGAATAAAATAAGATTAATTGGAATAAACAAAATAAAACCAGAAGATAGCACAACGGACATAAAAAAAACCTGGTAACAGAAGTAATGGCAGAAATTTCCCAAGCATGGAAAAAGAGTATGACACATAGTTAAGTAAGACATACAGAATTCCAATTAGCTGTGATCAGAAAAAAAATTCTATACCAAGGCATATAAAAATCAAGATTCCAGAAATTCAAAACAAGAACATAATATAAAAAGCTGTTACAGAAGATAAACAAATTACAAAGAAAAGAAAACCCATCAGAATCATAGCAGATTGAATATAAATGCTTAAATCAGAGTTTGAAATATGTCAAGTCCTTAAAGGAAACAACCTACACTGATGTACCTCAAAAATTAACTTTCAAAACTGATGGAGAAATAAGATATTTCCATTATAATGAACACCTGAATAAACTTATGACCACCAAACCAGCATTCCAAAGAGTTGTGAAGGGTATTCTAGAAAAAGACACTAAAGATAACAATTCCATGAATCCCAAAAGAATGAAACCAGTGAGAGGCAAGTAATTAAACAGAATGAACGAAAGGGAACCACGAACAGAAAAATAACAAGGCAAGGATGTCAACACATATGGTTACAACTATCAATGTAAATGGTCTCAGTTTGCCAAAAAGCAGCAGGTTGGCAGAATAAACAAGAAACAAGATCTAACACTGAGCTGGGGATTTAACTCAGTGGTTCTGGTGTCTGTCTGGCAAGCACAAGGTCCTGAGATCCATCCCCGATAACACAGGCCACAATCGTGCGTGTGGTGGCTCATGCCTGTAATCCCAGCACTTAAGCGGCAGACACAGGAGGATTACTGTGAGTTCGAGGCTGGTTTGAGCTACACAGTGAGTTTGGGGTGGGCCTGAACTACAAAGTAGTTCCCTGTCTCAAAAAAAGAAAAAGAAAAGAAACAAGATCTAACAATAGGGCCGGAGGGTTAGCTCAGTGGTTCCGGCACCTGCCTCCCAAGTGCAAGATCCTGAGTTCGATCCCCAGTAACCACACACAATCCTGGGCGTGGAGACTCACGCCCACCAGCAATCAATGCCACATGCCACAGTGCCGGGTGTGGTGGCTCACGCCTGTCATCCCAGCACTCGGAGGTAGAGGCAGAGGATTGCTGAGTTCGAGGTTTGCCTGAATATGGTGAGCTCAGAGCCAGCCTAAACTACAAAGCAAGACCCTGTCTCAAAAGAAAAAAAAAAAAAATCTAACAATATGCTACACACATGAAACACCTTTAATTCAAAAAGAAATCCACAGATTGAAGGTTAAAGGATGAAAAATCATATTCCACACAACAGGGAACCAGAAAAGTAGGAGGTGCTACTCTATATGCAAACAAGGTAGATTTCAAGTCAAGACTAATTAGAAGAAACAAAGGTGGTCACTACATACTTGTTAAGGGAACAATCAGGAGGAGGGGGAGGGGGAGGGAGGGGAGAGGGAGAAGGAGAGAGGGAGAGAGAGGGAGGGAGGGGGAGAGAGAGAATTGTCATAAATATCTGCATCAAATACCAGCACACTCAAATATATAAAACAAATATTAATGAATATGAAAAATCAGAGAAGCAATAATACAATTGTAATGAGGGTCCTCAACACTCCATTGTTATAAGTAGAGCAACTAGACATAGCTGATCAACAAACACATATAAAACCTGAACCAAAGTTGTTAACGAATGGACTTAGTAGGTATCTACAGAGTGTCCCATCCAACAACAGAATACATATTCTTCTTAGCAGTACATGGGACCTTCTCCAAAACAGATCATATGCTAGCTCATAGAACATGCTTAAGTAAATACAAAGGAAACTATCCCACACATATCATCAGGTCATAACACAATAAAACTGGAAATCAATGGCAAAAGAAACTACAAAAATTACATAAACACATGGAACTTAAGTAAACCCTGAAGAAATTAGACAGTTTCTACAACTAAGGGATAAAGCCAAAATGACATATTGGATCTCAGGGGGCACAATGAGATTTTCCTGTGTGGGAAATTTAGTAGTCAATTCCTACATTAAAAAAAACTGAACAAACT
This sequence comes from Thryonomys swinderianus, assembly GCA_004025085.1. Taxonomy (NCBI): domain Eukaryota; kingdom Metazoa; phylum Chordata; class Mammalia; order Rodentia; family Thryonomyidae; genus Thryonomys; species Thryonomys swinderianus. The sequence goes on from PVIC010003052.1 coordinate 34,678, forward strand.
CAAATAAATAACCTAATGTTGAAACTAAAGTTTCTAGAAAAAGAAGAGAAAGTTAAACACCAAGTGATATGAGGGAGAACATTATAAAGATCAGAACAGAAATTAATGCAATTGAGACTAAAAAAACAAAGGATGAATCAAAGAGCTGTTTCTTTGAAAGATTAAGAAAAATATACAAAATCTTTGCCAAACTTCTACAACAGAAGGAAAGACTCAAATTCATGCAATTAGGAACAAAAAGAGCAAAATCACAAAGAAAAGCCTAGGTCCTGATGGATTCACTGCTGAATTCTCAAGAAATTTAGAAAAGATCTAGAGGTACTACTCCTCAAACTCTTTGGTGAAACTAAGAAGGAATCAATATTCGAAAAACTCATTCCTGGAATAAGCACTGACCCCATACTAAAATCAGAGAAGAATGGAACCAAAACAGGCCAATCTTCTTAAGGAACACAGATGCAAAAATCCTCAACAAGATACTAGAAAACAGAATGCAGCAAATCATCAAGATAATATAGCCTGACCAAGTAGGATTCATCCCAGGGATAGCTCAACATATGCAAATCAATAAATGTAATACACCACAGTAACAGAACCAAAGACAAAAACCACACGATTATCTTAGTAGATACAGAAAAAGTATAATATCCACTCATGATAAACAGTGTAATAGGTCTTTACCTTAATCTGAAAAAGGCCATATATGATAAGCCATTGGCCAACACTATACTAACTAGCCAAAACTGGAAAGCTTTAACTCTACCATCAGGAAGACAAAGATGCCCACTATCACCACTCCTGCTCTGTACAGTTTTGGAAATATTAGCCAGAGCAATCAAAGACAAAGAAATAAATAAGGATAGAAAGGGAAGAAGTTATATTATCATTATTTGTTGATGACATGATTCTCTACATAGAAGACCTTAAAACAGTCACCAAAGGACTCCTAGAATAACCAAATTAGGAGCACAGCAGGATACAAAATCAACACTTCAAAATTCCTGTACATAAATAACAAATCCAATGAAAGATAAATTACAGAAATAACATCTTTCACAAGACTATCAAAAAAAAGCAAAATACTTAGGAATCAACTTAACAAAGGAAGTAAAAGATCTATACATCAAAAACTACAGTGCTCTGAAAAAGAAGAGGGTATCAGAAAATGGAAAGATATTCCCTCTTCAATAAATGGTTGTGGGCAACGTGGCTCTCCACATGATGGTAAATGAACTTTGACCCATATCTCTCACCATGCACTAAACTATAACTGAAATGGATCAAAGAACTAAATATAAATACAGAAACACTGAATTTGCTGGAATATAGAATAGGTAAAACTCTAGAAAACAGAGGAGCAGGCAAAGACTTTATAAACAAAACCGCGATCGCACAGGAAATATTACAAAGAATGAACAACTGCAATCACATCAAATTAAAAAGCTTTTGCACAACAAAAGAAATTACCAACAGAGTGAACTGACAACTCACAGACTGGAAAAAAATTTTGCCAGCTGTTTCGCAAAGGACTAACAAATAGAATGTATTAAAAAAAACTGAAATAAATCAGACCTCCTTAAAGACCAAATCCAAAAACAGGTATCTGAAATGAATAGGCATTTCTCAGAGAAATAAGTACAAACAGGAAATTTATCTTAAAATGCTTAATATCTGGGCCGGAGATTTAGCTCAGTGGTTCCTGCACCTGCCTTGCAAGCGTTAAGGTCCTGAGTTCTATCCTGGTAATCACATACAACAATGTTGGGCATGGTGACTCACGCCCACCAGCAATCAATACCACATACCACAGTGCCAAGGGCGTGGTGGCTCACACCTGTAATCCCAGCACTCGGGAGGCGGAGACAGGAGGATTGCTGAGTTCCAGGCTTGCCTGGGCTACATAGTGAGCTCAGGGCCAGGCTGAACTACAAAGTGAGACCCTGTCTCAAAAAAAAAAAAAAAAAAAGCTTAGTATCACTGGTCATTCAAGAAATGCGAATTAAAACAACACTATGATTCTATCTCACTCCAGAAAGAATGGCTATCTATCATCAAGAAATCAACCAACAACAAAAACTATTGAGACTATAGGGAAAAAGGAACGCCTCTCCATTGCTAATTAGAGTGTAAACTGGTATAACCACTATGGAAATCCTTATAGAGATTTCTCAAATTACTGAAACTGCTAGGAATTCCCTTTGACCTAGTTATTACAAATATCTCCCCCAGAGTTTAAGTATCATACTACAGTGATGCATGTACATTCATGTTTACAGCAGCACCATTTAAAACAGTTAATGGAAAGAGTCCAGATGTCCATTAAAATGTGATTGGAGAAAAATATAGTATTTATATATAATTATTATTCTGCCATAAAGAACAATAAAGTTGAGTAATTTGTAGGAAAACAGATTCACTTTGAGAACATAAGCTAAAGTGAAATAAATCAGACACACAAGTTTAAATATTGTATTTTCTTAGCATGAGACACCCACAGGGTAAATAAGGATATTGAAAGTACAATGTAAATATCTTATCATTTCTCTAGTATGAGAAACTGAAGGTGTAAACGAGGTTCAGAACGTATGATAGGTATTGTGAAATTTGAAAATGCTCAAAGGGAAAGGGGAATCAGGTGGGGGAAAGCAAAGAAGGCAAAGAAAAAATTTGATGATAAAAACAGGTTTATGCAGGGCCAGAGATTTAGCTCAGTGGTTCCAGCACCTGCCTCACAAGCACAAGGCCCTGAGCTCGATCCTGGTAACCACATAAAATGCTGGGCGTGGTGACTCACACCCACCAGCAATCAACACCACATACCACAATGCCGGGTGTGGTGGCTCACGCCTATAATCCCAGCACTGGGGAGGCAGAGACCAGAGGCAGGAAGGAGGATTGCTGAGTTCCAGGCTTGCCTGGGCTACATAGTGAGCTCAGGGCCAGCCTGAACTACAAAGTGAGACCCTGTCTCAAAAAAAAAAAAACAGGTTTATGCAGGTGGAGGTTGAAGAATTGTAGGGAGGGCAAGGGAATGGGAAAAAAATGAGAATCAAGATACATCATGTACAGGTACAAATTCTCCTAATGACTGTGATCATAAGGCATACCTAAAATGTACCAATAAACTCAATAAAAGGGGGAAGATATTGGCGATGGGAAAAACATTTTCAAATGGAATAGGAAACACAGGACTAGGGAGGAGGAAGAGGAAAAAGGGAAAAGAAATAAAAAGAATGGATAGAAAAAAATGGAAACAAAGCTTTTGTAAATGCAGAGGGGAAGAGGGAACAGGAATTTTTAAACAAAAGATGTGTTTCAAAATACTACTTAAAAACTTTAATGAATTTGTTAAAACTCATATTTTAGTAAAAATCTTAAAGTGTGAATATTAATCCAGAATTTATATTTATAAAAGAATCAAAATTGTCAAGGATTAGTGCTCCATTAGTTGTAAATAATTAGGGGTAATTGGCTTTAAAACATAATATAATATGGAAGGGGAGAGAATTCTGAATCATAGAACAGTTAAGACAAACAGCTCACATTCTGGGTCCTATGCTATCAGCAATCATTATTCTAGAACAGAAAAGACTGGGGCTAAAGATAGGATAAGCAAAGAAACTGTAAAGATACCTAAATCTGATCTCCATGATTTTAGGATGTTCCCTCAAATCCATGCATTGGGGTTATGAATATAAAAAGAAAAAAGAGGGCCGGAGGGTTAGCTCAGTGGTTCCGGCGCCTGCCTCGCAAGCGCAAGGTCCTGAGTTCGATCCCCGGTAACCACATAGAATGCTGGGCGTGGAGACACGCCCACCAACAACCAACACCGCATACCACAATGCCGGACGTGGTGGCTCACGCCTGTAATCCCAACTCTCGGAAGGCAGAGACAGGAGGATTGCTGAGTTCGCGGCGGCTTGCCTGGGCACCATAGTGAGCTCAGGGCCAGCCTGAACTACAAAGCAAGACCCTGTCTCCAAAAAGCAAAAAAAAAAAAAAAAAAAAAAAAAAGAAGGTGGAAGCAGAACTACGAAGAGAGAAGCAAAGACTTCACAGAATAACCACTTAGTATGTCTTTATTCAACCAATCCAAGTGAACTAAGCACTACACATGCATTTTTACTTAGTAATCAAAATATACTTTCTAGGTAGATACAGTGCATTCTTGTCTTTACTTTTGCAGAGGATAGTATTAACTACCTAATTACTCTACCTAGTACCTAATTACTTTAGGTATTAATTTGCTGAAAGCAAAATGCATTCTCTAAGTAAAATCTAAGGAGTGGTACCCTTTTTTGAACTACACACACCTGCATATCCTTGTAGAGCACTACAAACATCACACTAAAATATTACTGGCTGATACCTATTGAAAGACAAATTTCTTGAAGGCAAGAATTCTATTTTATTAGGATCCTAATACCTAATACCTATTACTTGAAAAATTTATTCTTCAGTAGTATCTGTTCAACTTAGTATGAATTTGATTCCATTCCAATGATACATATTGTAATATGCTTTCTCTGACTCTGATCCTTCACACATCTATGTTTGAGAGTTAGAATCAAGATGGAAGTTTAATATTTAATGTTAAGTTTTATAAACAGCTTCAAAGAATTTGAGAAGAAATTTGGAAATTAGAAGTTTGATCAAAACATTTATCATTTTGTGAGATCTATCAGTGAAAAAACAATTTCCCATTTCTTTGGGGAAAATCTTAGAAACTTGAACACTGAATGAAACATTTATTATACAAGCTATGTGATAAAGGAGTTCAACTTTACATGCTAATCTAAAAGCTGAAAATATTCAATGAACCTGGAGCTGAGTCACAGTGCTTATTGTAACTTTTAAATAAAAAAGCCTTTGTTTCCAAATTTTTAATCTCATTTTGAGTACACTGGCAGTACCTACTAGGTAAAGTGAAGGTGAAGATAAACTCAGAGAAGCCCAAGGACTGGGGATTTAGCTCAGCAGTTCCAGAGCTTGCCTTGCATCCAACGTTCCAAGTTTCATCCCCAATATCAAAAATCACAAGGAAAAAAAAAAAAGAGCAACTTTGAGAAGCCCATGAAGAAAGAACAAAGTAGTCAAGGTACTTGTGCCCTGAGTTCAAATCCACAGCCTTCCACCCCAATACTTAATGAAGTTCTATTCACAAGCAAAATAAAAATATTTATTTGAAAAATGCATTCCAGGCTCTTGTTAAAAATATTAACAAAGACGGTTTGGAAAAGAACTCAAACTGGGTGTGGTGGCCCTTGCCTATAATCTCAGCACTCTGGGAGGCTAAACTCTACCTCAACCATGTAAAATTGGTACTAACTTCTTTAATCCCACTGAGACTTGGGGCACCAAAACTTTACTCTTAATTCAAACCTAGGGAAAATAGCTCTAGGGGCCATCCTCTCCCTGGGAAAATTCTGGAAAATTATTAAGATTATTCTAAAGGATGCATTTTCAGTATTGAGTTTGAAAGACAGCTTTGAAGTCATTGGGACAGTCAAACACAGTGGGAGACTGAATAAAAGGCAAGGGCAACGAAAATGAGAATTTCATTATGTTTAGTGAAAAAAAAAAAAGCCTTAAGAACATGCCACTGAGAGTTACTATGGGTATGAAAGAAAATGATCGACACTGAGATCATGGGAAAGACATTTTTGGCAAGAATTCAGGAGAAAAAAAATATGGGTATTAAATTTGAGGTGCTCGGGCCAGAGATTTAGCTCCGTGGTTCCAGTGCCTGCCTCGCAAGCGCAAGGTCCTGAGTTCCATCCCTGGTAACACATACAATGCTGGGCATGATGACTCACACCCATCAGCAATCAATACCACATACCACAGTGCCAGGCATGGTGGCTCATGCCTGTCATCCCAGCACTTGGGAGGCAGAGGCAGGAGGATTGCTGGTTTTGAGGCTTGCCTGGGCTACACAGTGAGGTCAGGGCCAGCCTGAACTACAAAGTGAGACCCTGTTTCAAAAAAAAAAAATTAAGGTGCTCGTGGAATATCTAGGTAGAAACCTATAGAAAATTAGGATCCAAGTCTCAATGGTGTGACCACAGATAATGCTGGTCTGAAGCAAAAACCTATAGAATGAATGTATGTTAATGAATGGAATCGTAACAAGTGTGAAACTCTACAGGGAAAAGGTTGATAAGGGCACAGAAGACCGTAGTCTGCAAAGCTAGAGGAATATAATTCTGAGAAAATCTGTTATTATTTAAATGTCATGGACCTATCAAGAAGTGAAATACCCTTTCAGACTGGGCCATTAGATTACCAGTGACATCAGAAAAAGCAATTTCAATGGACTGGTGTGGTTAAAAAAAAAAAAGATTCCAAAGCACTGAGGAATGAAAAGAAGATAAATAGAAAAATATAAACACTGTTTCCAAAAACACCAATAACTACAATATAACAGAAGGTCAAGATAAAAATTTATTTTTTGTAAGTATGCACATTAACAGGAAAAAGAGAAAGAGAAGATACTTAATGAAGTAGCATCTTATATGAAGTAGGATAATAGGATATGAAGTAATAGCTTTGGATCCAAGAAGTGACACATTTTCCCAAAACTGGAGCAAGTTTTCTCAGCCTTGACATCTTTGACAATGAGACAAAAGCTTCTTTATCACGAGATGGGGGTACTCTGCATGCAGGATGTTTAACACTATCCCTAAATTTCAAAAATTCACTGGATGCCACGTGTAGCTCCCTCAATTATGACAACTAAAAGTCTCTGAAAATCTCTAAATGTTCCTTAGGGGTAGAGGACAACTGTTCTAAGAAAAGGAGGAGGCATGCTCCCCCTTAGGGAAGAACCACTGGTGCTAGGAGGAGCTGAAACAATACACTTCCACTCAATGCTTGTAACATGAGAAAAAGAGGAAAGGATCAGGCTGCATGATGTGGGCTAGGTGGAAGGGATTTGGGAATGGTTTTATGAGTGAGAAAGACACCTACCCAGGAGAAAGATGCAAAAACTGGGTATTAGAAATACTTTCATTGTGGGGCTGGGGATTTAGCTCAAGTGGTACCACACCAACCTTAGACACACAAGGGTCCGAGTTCGATCCCCAGTACCACAAAAATAAAACACAAACAAAACAAAACAAAAACTTTCCTTCTACGCTTAAAAGGCAAGCACATTTACCTTTTTAGCTCTCCAGAAAACAGAAAATAGAACCTTTATCAAAATACTCTTCCCAGCCAGGCGTGGTGGCTCAGGCTTGTAATCCCAGCACTGGGAAGGCAGAGGCAGGAGGACTGCTGAGTTCCAGACTTGCCTGGGCTACATAGTGAGCTCAGGGCCAGCCTGAATTACAAGGCGAGACCCTGTCTCAAAAAAAAAAAACAAAACAAAACTCTTCCCAGCAATCTTACAAATAGGATTATCTACAAAGTATTCTGACTCTCAGAAGAATCTTTTGTTTTCTATAAGTGTTTTAACAACAAAATTGAGGTATTTTTCTTTAACCTGACTATACAAATTTACCACTATTCTGCAGTTTTTGACAAATGCTGTACATATCTCAGATTTTATCCACTATTATCAACTCTGATTTTTACTGAAGGCAAAAAACAAACAACCAAAAAAACCCTGGTGTACTGTTAGGCATAATCTTTGAAAAATCTGTCATACTAACATCCATATCCTGCTGGATACTAACCTGTATTGATATGTGTGTGTACTCAGTGTTCATAAAAGCTGGCAGAGATACTTTGGATTCTTCCAGTTTAATTACAGTTCAATGTAAAAAGTGACTGGAAGATGTTGAAATTAGGTTTATCTTTCTTAAACTTCATCTACTACATAGCCCTTACTTCTTTCTTAAAGATCTGGCATATGTTTTACAAATCTCACACCTTCCTAACAAGGGAGTCAGCACTGGCTGACAATGCAACTGAGTAACATTCAACAAAGTAAAGAGTAACATTCAACAAAGTGAAGAGACTAGAGGAAGTCCTTAACCAGTAGTAACAAAGAAAATGTCTTTAGAGAAACTTATTTCACCTAATTTGCATTTAGCAATATCTTCCTGAAAAGATCAAATGCTTATTACACAAATATCACACTCAAATATGTGAAAACCCCAGATACAACAAGCAAAGATTCTCATGTGTTCTGAGTAACTCTCAGAATAAACCTATGTTTAAGAGTTTAACTTTTCCCTGTGCAAAGAAACCACTGGTGGTCATTATCCCTCCTTGTAGCTAAACAGACCTCCCTTGGGCTCTACAACCACTCAGCACTGAAAAAGATGGTCTTTGGATATGCTCCTAATTTTCTTCCATATAAAGATTCATTAGATTCAATTTAGATTCATTTTCAGACGTGCTGTCTTTTCTAATTAAAGAACCAAGAAACTGAAATCTCATATTCTAAATGTTTCAATCTGCATGGCATTAAACATACCTCTAACTGCAACTTGATGTACACACTTAAGGCCTGTGGTATGCAGATTAAGATAAAGGGCATTTTAGGAAAAGCTCATTCAACTTCACTGAAAACCTGACATAAAATAATATCCAGGACTACATCCAAGTAAGTAGACATTTACTGAAAACAGACATGTCCAAATAGCAAACAGGATCGTCTCTAAAGTTAGGTTATATTTCTGTTGTCTTAAAGGAAATAAAAGCTGCACCTTGTACATGATTTGGAAACAAGCTAAGGTAGTGTATGAGCATTCTAGGTGCCTGCATGGCACCAAATCTCTATAATGCCAGCCTGAACTACACGGTGAGTTCAAGGGCAGCCTGAACTATGAAGCAAGACTCTCTCAAAAAAAAAAAAAAAAAAAAAAAGAAAGAAAAGAAGAAAAAAAGGGGCTTAAGTGGTATCGTGCCTACTTTGGAAGCACAAGGGCCCAAGTTCAATCTCTGGTACTGCAAAAAAAGAAAAAAGAAGAAGAAGGAAAGAAGAAAGAAAGAGGAGGAGGAGGAAGAAGGAGGAGGAGGAGGAGGAGAAGGAGAAGAAGAAGAGGAGAAGGAAGGAAGAAGGAGGAGAAGGAGGAGAAGGAGGAGGAGGAGGAAGAGAAGGAGAAGGAGAAGAAGAAAGAAGGAGGAGGACAAGGAGAAGGAAAAAGGAAAAGGGAGGAGAAGAGGAGAAGGAGAAAAAAGGAGAAGGAGGAGAGGAGGCCAAGAAATTAGCACAGTTGCGCCCTTGCAAGCACAAAGACTAGAGTCTGATCCCCAGTATTGCAAAAGAACAATAAAAACCCCATCTAAATAAAGTAGCAATGTAGGTGTAAATGACTCAATTACAGTTTAAAATATAAAGATTTCTCAGGGCCAGCCTGAACTACAAAGCGAGACCCTGTCTAAAAAATTAAAAAAATATATAAAGATTTCAATTGAAAAACATCAATTTATATCAGGGCTAACATTAAGTAAATCAGACTTCACTAGACACTTCACACTTCAATGCACCCATTTCAAAGTGGGTAAGCTTCTGACATTGTTTTTATTCTTCTCACTATGAACAGAATAGATCCAGTCTTTGAGGGTATACTATTAAGAAGTTGGCAAGGCCAAGTGCATTGTCATGAATATGTATTTGGATATCTGGATCACATCAGACAGTCATCTCTTGGCCCATTATTTCATAAACAGGGAAGTTTAATGTAAAACTTGGCTTTTTCACTTCAATGCTTCTTTTCTTAATCGGTATAAGCATGCCATCTTAGTTCCCTTTTTCTGAGTTCTTTTTAATTCTGTTCTCTACAACTTCTTCCTCCAAAAGTTCAGTAACACTCAAAATAAAAATTAATTGGGTTGAAAGGTCACACATTAGCATGTTTATGTGAAAGTTTTATGACAAGGCTAAACCTAAAATAAATGGTAAATTATTATTATTATTAATTATTCCATTTAACATCTCCATTAAGAGTCACTTTCCCTATAAAAAGGTACAATTAAGGTCAGAGTACTACTTATGATATCTCTAAAATCAAAAGCTAACAAATGTTGAACATAACACTATTTTTGCTTTAAAATACTTCAAAGAACTCAGGAACACGAATACTTGACTCTGTACTTCAAGGCAAACGAAGGACAGAATGATGCTTGCACACTGTTCATTACGGCAAAGTAATATGATTAACACCAGTTTAAGAACTAAAAATCATACAAAACTTAAGAGGACACTAAAATAAATGTGAAGCAAATCACACAATTCTACATGGAAAAACACTGAAAGAACAGGGATGAATCTTCTAGAGCTGATGCTAACAATATGTCAGGAGAAATGTGGAAAGATTTGGGCATAGTACCAGACAATACCAGAGTAAACTCATAGTTATCTGTTACAGTTCAGGGATAAGGCATATGTACGTCTCTCTTGGGGGAGAGAGAGAAATGCTGTTGTGTCTTCCACAGTTTTTTAAGTGCTGTAGATTAAAAATTAGAGTGTTGAAACCTAGGAAGATAATAAATTCTAGTATTGCTGGGTATTACAGCACTAAATATTCCCTGGATCCAGGTTCTTTGTTATGATACAAGTTATAGGAAAAGGCATACTCTAACACGTGTGAATTCCTCCCCTGAGCCTTAGAGATTCTTAATTACCAAGGAAAGCTTGAGATGGTGAGGATTTGGGAAGGCCAGAAGAAGAGTTCTCAACACCTCAGCAATTCTGTTAGAAATAAATTCCAGGGATTTTTAAAAATCATTGTGTTGGCCAGGCATGGTGGTACCTGCCTGTAATCCCAGCACTGGGGACACTAAAGCAAGAAAGATCATGAGTTGAAAGCCAGCCTGGGACTACACAGTGAGTTCAAGGCCAGATTGAACTATAAAGCAAGACTCTGTCTCAAAAAACAGAAGAAAAAAACCACATTATGTTTAGACCAAAAAGGTACATGAATAATTATTGTGATATAAATCTATCAGGAGCGCTATTAATTCTCATTTACTAAGATAAATTATAGTATTAAAAAGGGTTCTGGGGTGTGTATCAGTCTAGTAGGAGAACCCAAGAGTTTTCTTCCTGAGTTAAATCTCTAAATTGATAAACGCCTACAGTAAGTAGATTTTTAAAAATAACTCCAATACATCTGCTTTGTATTTCTCATGCAACTCATACACTGACTCACAGCAACATATACTGCAGTTTGTATTCACTGGCTGGGCAAAAAAGTTTGGTATAGTACTTAATGAACTATAGTATTCCAGAGTATATTTATAATACATTAAGAAAAATATGTTTCTTGTTTGAACACTTAGTATAAAATGATCAAGGGTCAGTACTAGGCTCATGCCTGAGAAAGTGACCAAGAGGAGTACACTATAACAACTGTTAAAGCAAATCTGGTAAAACATTCTAGAACCAGGGCTGAAGATGCCAGATTTAATGGTAAAATTGTGGCTTGGAGAAATGTGAAAAGATTTGAGTGCAGTAATTGCTCTATTGCTCTCTCACTGCTATATCACTTTCTTCTCTCAGCAACTTTGTGTAGACTAAATTAGTCTTTGACTGGGCCAGAAGATGAGGCAAACCCATGAAATAAACCAAAGTCCTAACGTTACTAAGAAACTGAACAACAGGCAGGTGTGGTGGCTCATCCCTATTCCACTTCGGAGGCAGAGGCAGCAAGATTGCCACAAGTTCGAGTCTAGCCTGTGCTACATAGTGAGTTCAGGGTCAGCTTGAACTAGAAACTGAGGCCTTATTTCAAAAAACTAAAAAAAAAAAAAAAAAAAAAACCAGCATAGTGATTTTAAAGAGGACTGGCAAATACAATATATAAGATGAATCAATGACTCAATGTCTCTAAGTAAACTATTAGTAATTATAACACTTTGAAAATTACAGGAAGTTCTCTTGCTTGCTCTTCTTTTCTACATTGAGTAATTTCTTTTTGATTACAGGAACATTTTTAAAAAATCATTCTGGGGCCGGATATTTAGCTCAGTGGTTCTGGCGCCTGCCTCGCAAGTATAATCCCAGTACTCAGGAGGCAGAGACAGGAGGACTGCTAAGTTTGAGGCTTGCCTGGGCTACATAGTGAGCTCAGGGCCAGCTTGAACTACAAAGCAAGACCCTGTCTCAAAAACAAAACAAAACAAAACAAAATCATTCTGATGAAGACTGAATTTGCCTTGATGAGAAAATACCAGACTTCAAAGTTCTGAGTCTATTACATTTTATAAACAGGTATTTCAGCAGAGGAAGACACGGTTTTGGTCTAACTTCTATCATAAAGTAATCAAGAGAAACTCTACCAGGCTTAAACTAAGGCAGAAGTATCTGATACATACAGGTGTTCATGTGTGTGTATGTATACATATCTCTAATTAAGGACTGTACAGGATGATAAATTATTTCAAAATGCCAAACTAAAAATGCAAACAGCCAACAAAAACCTAAAAGTACTCCCTTAAAAAAAGAATGCTAAATTATCTGCACACACTTAGGTTAAAATAATAATTAAAAAAAGGACCTGGTTTGATCACTCCCAGACAGAATTCCAGAGTGGGTACTTGACACCAACTGGCAAGTGGTGGGATGCTCCATGATCCCTTTGGTTAGCCACTAGACCGACAACTCCAGTTACGCTACCAAAAAAACAAAAAAGCAGAAGGAATGGAATAGAGAAATGTCTAGACAGTTTAGAACAAACGATAAAAAGACAACCATGCAACAAAAATACCAGGAAGCACTTAATACCTAAACACAAAGTGCTTTAACTTTTTTAAGGTTCTGGTAAGTTAAATGACTATAAGTACACAGATAACTATCACTGATGTGGATTTCATGACATCCAGTGGTGCCAAGATCCCTGTAACTTTTTCCTTAACTGGTGATTATAAGTGACTAGATTTTAGAGCTAGAACACATACAGCTAAATCACTACATTCCATATCTGAAAGATTTGGTTATCCTCAGTAGTTAAATAACTTCTCTTCCCCCAAATATATCTTTAAGTTCTCATATTCTGATAGACTTACTCTGGAATGAGTCTGTTTTAAATTGTTTTCCAGACTCTCAATATCATATGGAAGTCAACTTTCTTTTAGCATAAATTATATTTATTAGAAAAGTGCAAGTCTTTTACCTCCACTTCAGAAAAACATCAGCTTTTTTCAAATTCACTGAAAAAAAAAATCTACTTGCAAAACCTGACTTCCGAATGATGAAATCAGTAATACTACTTTTTACCCACTAAGTTATTATATGAACATTGACAATTAGCAAAAGGAAAGAAGCTTTCTCATGGTTCTTCCTAAAAGGAGGCACCATTATCTCTCTACAGGATACTACATGGGACAGCAGGACATCCTCCACCAGCCAGTAGTGTTTAAAAGACAGTAGTGTTTAAAGATTGATACTGAGAGCCAGTAAAATATATGAAGCTCAAAGAAGTGAGCCCTTAGAGATAAATCTCCAAAAGGGTTGGGGATTTAGCTCAAATGGTACCATTCCTACCTTATAAGCACAAGGCCCCAGTACCACAAAAAGAAATAAAAAATCTCCAAAAAACTTTAAAAAAAATAAAGAGAAAGGAATCTATTAAACTCCCAAAACTACACTACATTTTTCCTCAGACTTAAATATCCATCACTGCTCCCTTAATTAGTGAAATTAATATATAACTGACTTCAATGTTTCTCAAGTCTCCTAGCCTAGCCACAGCAAACACCTTAGAGTACTAAGTGCAAAGCAATATTCTAAGTGTTTTGGTGCCTGAGAATTCTCACTTTAAGTGTATGAGTTATACATGTTGCTATTACAAAACACTTATTCAGAAAGTACCCATGTGTAAGTCTTTTTTTTCTTTTTTTGAGACAGGGTCTCGCTTTGTAGTTGAGACTGGCCATGAGCTCACTGTGTAGCCCAGGCAAGCCTTGAACTCAGCAATCCTCCTGCCTCTACCTTTCACACGCTGGGATTACAAGCGTGAGCCACCACACCAGCATTGGATTGAACTCGGGACCTTGTGCTTGAGAGGCAGGTGCTAAACCACTGAGCTAAATCACCGGCCCAACATCATTTTATAAAGTAAAGCACAGCATTGAAGCCAGCTTGGGCAAATCAAAACCTGGGCGACCATGGACATCTTGTTGCGTTTGCATCATTTGTGAAGAAGTGATAACAAAGCCTACCAAAAAGGCTATTTCTGAAAATGAAATTTCTGTAGAGTGCCTGCCACATCAAAGTTCAACCTGTTTCTCCCTCCTCCCTGCTAACAAAAATGGATTTTAGCCGGGCATGGTGGCACACACCTGTAATCCCAGCACTCGGGAGGCAGAGACAGGAGGACTGCTGAGTTCGAGGCTTTCCTGGACTACATAGTGAGCTCAGAGCCAGCTTGAACTATAAAGTGAGACCCTGTCTCAAAAAAAAAAAAAAAAAAAAAAGGATTTTAACACATAGTCATGAACTATAGAGCTAGTAATTTAGAAAGCTATAATATACTATTCAGGAAGAACACTCTAAAACAAGATTAAGTAAATTTTTCTTAAGATTAGTGTCTTAGGGCAACTAGATACTTTAACACCTAAAACATGTTAAGTCCATTCCCTTGGTCTGACCACAGTAATAAATTCTACCCTCCTCTATCTATAGAGCTCAAAGCAATTTTAATCCTCATGAGAAAAAGTCTGTTCTCAAACAGTGGTTACATTTTATACTTCCAGAGTAATAATTCTCCTCACTTTATACTCTTGCTAACATATAAACTGAACTACAGTTGAATAATAAGCACATTCTTCTTATAAAAAAAACTGCATCTAACAGTGATAAAAGATTATTACCCTTTATGGAAGAGATGCTACTGGGGACTGAACCTGGCCTTCACCCTATGCTATATCCCAGCCCCTTTTTTATTGTTATTTGATATCTTTGAGATAGGGTCTCATTAACTTGCCCTGCTAACTTCCCACCTGCAATCCTCTCAACTCAGCAGACTACAGGTGTGTGCAACCATGACAAATACAATGGTACTTTAGTTCACAAACTTAACTATTTTCACAATTCTGACCACAAACCAAACTGAACAAGAATTGAACCAAATTGCCTAAGATCAAGATTGAACCTAACCACTGAATTTGATTTCTCACCCAATTCAGCTTGCAACCAGAATTACAGAAAGAACTAAAATACCACTGTAATTACCTTTGCTACAGTTAGTAGAAATGTATTTACTTACAAATTTAATAAGCATATACTCTGAGATGTGTACTAGTCAGCAATATGATCACAATGCTCAGAGTCACTGGTTGAGGAACTCTAGAAAAAGTATCAAAGGCCAATACCATAAAAGGCATTACATAAATTCAAGTTGAATCACTTGAAGACATGAAGAAAACCTAGAATCAGGTCATGTACTTTAATAATGAAAAATAATTGTCCCAGTCATCACTGACAAGTACAAAGACCTCTAAATTCTTCATATGAATTCAAGTAGTGAATAAGCACTAGTTTTGAATACTTACTATGTGTAAAGGTAACTTCACACATTTTGTTTAATTCAAGCCAATGGAATCTCTCTGAAAGTTTTTTATACACAAGAAAACAGAGTATTAAGTTTTGGTTAAATATAAATACTAAGTTTTACAAGAGTTGTCATAAACACAACCTAAAATGTAATTTTAGAAGTACTCACTCATTGACTGCTTTACAAAAGCCTTCCAAGGGTAAAGGGGTGTGAAATTTTAGTTTGTGAGAAAATCGTTTTCAAAAGAAAGCTTTCTGGGCAAGGGATATACTCAAGACAGAGGACCTATCTAGCAACTACAAGGTCCTGGGTTCAATCCCAATAGGATTGTAAAGAAAGAAAAACCTTAACATCAGTGCAATGTAAGTTTGCTGCTGACACACTGGGAAAGTCAAAACTGTTAGGCTATGGTGTAAGTTCAAATGAAAATACTCTGAATGACAATCTGGCTAAAGGAAAAGAAAGTACCATGTACACTTGTAATGGTAAATGCAGTAAGTATTTATAAAGATGGAAGAGTCTGGTCAGGCTATATGTTTTTCTGTATTATGTATTTTCCTTTTGTCAGAGAAAAGAAAGCCACATTTCATGAACATCTGTTGTATGAGTGGTACACGCTAATGTCTGAATGCAGCACATTAGGGTTTAAATCTTCACTCAAATATACATGTTAGGAAATCTGGGGAACGTACTGAAATATGTGACTTAGCTTTCTCTCAAAATAGATACTAAATTATCTCATGAAGATTATTATAGAAATAACAATTATCTCAAGTCTTGTTTTATGTAAGTATTAAATGTTATGGAGTATTCTTTAATAAAAGATGTAGTCCTACAGATTAGCTATTAAGAAATAGGCTTTGAGGCTCAGGATCTTGTCCAAAGATACTGTTCCTCTTTTATTCCTCCAACTAGTTACTTATAAAACAGAAAACTCATTTCTTAAAGGAAAGGTATTTAAATGCTGCAAATGATGCTAGAAATCAGTACAAAATTACTTTCAGTGCAAACAAATCAAGTAGTCCTTGCCCAGAAAGCTTGGTAAAAAAACCTGGATGGCTATATTGATTTGGAGTCTATTTAGAGACAGGTAGAAAAATTAGACATATAGTTGGGAGGCAGAAGAGACACAGGACAAGTAAGTGCTACAACAGTCAGCCCTCCATATTTTGTTTCTGTATCTGCAGATTTAACCAACTTCAGAGAAAAACGTTTGGGGAATAAAGGCATGTGTACTGAGGTGTACCAAGTATGTACTGTGTATTCTTCCTTAAATAATGCAGTATAATCTTTACATTGTTTTAGGAATTTTAAGTTATCTAGTGATGACTTAAAGTATGTGAGATAATATGTGTGTTATATGCAAATACTGTGCTATTTCGTGTAAAAGACAAGTATCCACAAATTTTGGTACTAAGGGATACCATCCTGGGACCAATTTCCCATGGTTACCAAGGGACAACTGTATCTATACTCATTAAACTGTCTCAGGCTCTGTGCAAAAGTCCCTCATAATTCTATCATAGCTAAGATCTTCTATACAATACTAAATTAGCTTATTAGCACATTTCTACTCTTGGATGTGTATTACTTAGAATATGTTCTGTATTTTGAATAACCTTAGAACAGCAAGGCAGAATAATTCTAAGTGTACACACATGATGAAGAACAAGGTGATAAGAGGGAATTAACTACACATAAAAATATCAAGAGTAAAGCTCTTACCCAAAGAAAGCATTGAGTCATTCACGTGCAATCCATATCTAAGTAATCCTGCTAACAACATTCTTCCTAATCATTGAACTCAATTTTGTTCCACAGGTTTTTTTTTTTTCTATAATTGACGTATTTAATTACAATACAGCAAGTAAATTTTTCTTTGAGGTAATCTATTTTAAGAGATCCTTGTAAGTAAAAAAAATACCCTATAGCCAGCCTGGCATGGTAATCTCAACATTCTGAGAAACTGAGTCAGAAGAACCCCAAATTCTCAGCCAGGGCAATTTAGCAACTCAGTTACTTAATAAGACCATGTCTCAAAGTAAAAAATAAAAATAGGGGCCAGAGACTAAGCTCAGTGGTTCCGGCGCCTGCCTCGTAAGCACAAGGTCCTGAGTTTGACCCCTGGTAACCACATACAATGCTGGTCATGGTGACTCACACCCACCAACAATCAATACCACATACCACAGTGCTGGGTGTGGTGGCTCACGCCTGTAATCCCAGCACTTGGGAGGCAGAGGCAGGAGGACTGCTGAGTTTGAGGCTTGCCTGGGCTACATAGTGAGCTGAGGGCCAGCCTTAACTACAAAGTGAGACCCTGTCTCAAAAAACTAAATAAATAAAAATAAAAATAAAGTAAAAATAGGCCTAGGAACATAGTTGAGTGTGAAGGCCCTATGCTAGGGGGAAAATTTACATCCTATAAAATTAACTCTGGCTTCCATCTTCTTTTTGTAATAGTTCAGTTTTTATAGTAACATTTGAATTACCTATAACTAATCTCTACATTTTACTCATTCTCCAAAGCAGCTGCCACAATTACCTGTATTGCTTTGCTGTAACACTAAAAACAGTCGTGTATTTAATTTTTTTAAAAGTTAACAATCTTATTTTGTGTAATAGAGATGTACTAATTTTAATGCATCTAAAATGGCAGTTTGTGATATATTTATAGATATAAAACACAGATGGTATATGCATATAATTTCTATGTGTATTACCAGAGTATTCTGACCACCAATCCCGCTACAATTTTCAGTTTCCACACATGATTCTGTTAGACAATTCTTAGCTAAGAACCAGAGATCTAAAAGTGCTGTCAGTACGCATGTATCTCTACTTTTCCCTTATCCCCAAACACATATCCTCAAAGAAAGTAAACAAGTCTGTTAATTTTAATTTCTAACTTAAAAAAATTTTGTTGAATCAAAACACCTTAAAGCACTATTAAAGCCTGCACAATTTTTCTCTTCAAAAGTGAAAAAAATTTGCATGCCCATAACTTACAACTTAAGATTTTTATATAAAAATCAAAACATGATTAAGAAAACATTTATAATTCTCTGCCACACTGCAGCATCTGAATTTAGTGCTTTATTTTTCCTGTTTTAAAAATGAACATACTTCTCCAATTCTGAAGTATGTAAATAATTAAAGAGAAAAATGTTAATTTTCTTTGAAAGTTAAAAGGCATTAAACCTTTTTAATATAGCACCCAGTAAGTAGTCTAATACAAAGGCACATAACACTTAACAAAATTATTCTTAACTGTATATAAAATCTCCTTGTTCATTAAGGCTGTACTTATTTGAAAATATAAAGTAAGGACAAACACGAAAATACTTCCTATATCTCTTACAGGTGTACACATGTATGAACATTTACATAGGTAGGAAATTTAGTTATAGTAACAGTTACATATTTTCACTGAACAGAATATCTACATCAATAATGCATCCTGGATTTCTTCAATTCTATGACTTTTTACATTTTAATACCTCTGAGTTATGGTGTGTTTACAGTCATTAGCATGTCTTTTGAAACATTTTATGTTTGTGTACAGTATGTCTTACAATCAATGACATCCAATAAAATGTTCATAAAAAACTACAAATTAAAAAAGATTACTTTTTCTATGTAGCTTCATAAAGTATAACCTTTTATATGAGTTAAAAACAGCAAATTGGCCGGGCGCGGTTGCTCACGCCTGTCATCCCAGCACTTGGGAGGCAGAGGCAGGAGGATTGCTGAGTTTAAGGCTTACCTGGGCTCCATAGTGAGCTCAAGGCCAGCCTGAACTACAAAGCAAGACCCTGTCTAAAAAAAAAAAAAAAAAAAAGGGCAAATTAACTTAATGAAACAAACCTGCAGGACAAGAGGAACTGCTGAGGTAAGAATGAAATAACTGAATAGATTTTTATCGATGGAATATATGAAGTCACTTTAAGAGTTTTAAATGAATAGTGCTATTTCTCCCTTCAAACATTTTCAAAATATTTATCTACTCTACATATTAAGTTACAATTAGAATAGAGCTTTCTACCCATAACACATTGCAGATAAAAGGTATTTTACTATAAAGTAACCTTCAATATTTGTGCTTGAAATTAGAAACCAATGTTTAACAAAATAATTAGAGATTTAGAAAAAATTTTAAAACTAACGACTGGGCCCTAACCTAGCCTTACTCTAACACATCACACATTATGTGCTGTGTTAGGCTGAGGGTGCAGCCCAGTAATACGAGGTATTTACACAGTCCTGAGTTCAATCCCCAGCTCCAAACTAAACAAAACAAAAGAAACCAAACCCCACATGATTCAATATCCAACATAGTTACTGACTATTGCACCTCAAACCATGTATTAAAGTAGTTTTTAACTGTTATCATTCTAGTGACAGAACTAGGATCAAAAATGTGATAGGTACGGTCCAATGTCACACTTCCCACAATAAAACATTTAACTTTTATCTCCACCGTTTAAAAAAAAGTTAATGTAAATACCAGTTTTAAAAATTTAAAATGAGGATGAATAATCTCCTTTCACTTAAATTTCTCTATCAAAACCAGGACCAAGAACAAACAAGCACATAATTTCTTTCTAGCTACCTGAAAAAGAGTATTATACACGTTTCCAAGATGGGTTTCAAAGACACAGTGACCGTCAAATGACTAAGTAACTTCTGCTTCCAAACCAGTCTAATACTTGTACTTATTTGTTTTCAACTATCTACATGAAAGTCTAATAGCAATGAAAAACTTGGGGTCACTATTATGTCTCACATCTCTGACTGCTACATAATTCAAATGGAAGTCATTTAATTTTAATGGTAAAAGAACTCATTCAATTGTTTCTTGAGAAAGAATCTATTTAACATTACTTCTTTAAGGAGAAAGCTGATCTTTCCTGAGCATTAAAACCTTGACCAATATTACAGTTCTTCCTCATTCCACTTAAGGTATGAAATCAACTCTAATTACCAACTGAATTACCATCTACACTAGTAAGTACTGTTTAAACGTCTCTATTCTCTCCTGTTTTTCCAAATAAAATAATGTATTATGTCTATTCGGGCCCTGTAAGAATAAGACTATTTTTGGCCAGAAACCTTCAAGTTCTTACAGCTCTTTAGCCCATCAGAGGTATGCAAAACCAATCAAAGTTCACATGGTTGCTATCCTCTACCATTGCTAGAGGACTGACAAACACAACTTAGGAATTTTAGCTAACAGCAAATGATCAACTATCAGAAATGCAAAGGAAAGAAAATGAGTATTCACAGAATCAATGAAGCCTTCCATTACAAATGAAAAACACCAACGGTTTTACGTATCTATTGTTAAATGGAAAATCAAAGAAAAAAAAAGACAAGCAGCAAATAAATGAAACTTAAAAGCAAAAACAAACAGGAAACCAATACCCAGTTTTTCTCCTACTTGGTTTAACTTGGAGGCCTATTTAAGGATTGTTTCCTAAAACCTATGAAACACATGATGGACATTTTGATCCTGGTACACAAATCAGTATCTGTAAGTCCATCAACACCAGTGTATATTTTGTGCAACAAAGAAATTCACACTAGGAATGTGAATTACTATGTTCAGCAGTGCTAGCAGAATATCAAATATAGTGTGAAAGAAAGCAATGCAAGCGTTTATGTGAAGTCTGGTTTCATGCTAAATCAGAAATCTTGCTTTAAATTAAAAAGGAACTGCCACCCTGAAAAGGTTGGTCTTTATATTTCTTATTCACCTTTATCAAGACTAAGAGCTGTGACTACAGTATGAACAATGTTAATTTGCCACATATCTCCAATTTTCTATGAGGTTTTAAAAAATATTTTATTACCTGATTTTTAAACTTTCTATTTTTCTCTGTATATGCATGGAGATAGACATACAGAGAAATAGAAAAAAAAAACAGTGACTCACACAATAAACATACATGAATATTACATACATACTTATGAGACTGCATGATTTTTATATCAAAGTACATGCTTTTCCACCACACAGTTCTTCATTGTTGTTTTAAGAGCAATAGGAAACTTGCAGCTAAACACATGCTACTCATTCATGGTTTTAAGAATTTGTAGGTTAAAAAAATACAATTCCTAGAACACTGTTATCAAACAAGTAAGTTTTATTGGCATCTAAAAACAAAATTCACCCAACATTGAAACGAACTTTAATATTTATGTTGTTTTCTTTTTTCTTTTTACTCACTGCAGCATGAGGAACAAATCACACACACTTACTTTGGAGTAACAGAGACCATGGTGTAGATTTTACAAAATCACTTTTTAAAATCTCTGTATTATGCTCCTCAAATATTTAGAGCCAGTCTTTGCATAAAATATCACAGCTTTGTCTATTACCTTAATATTCTGCAGCAGCCTAGAGATATGGGTAAGATATACCATCATTTGCTATCTTGAAATATATCTATTACCATATCCAACCTAATGATAGTATCTAAAAATTCTTTCTTCCATAGGAAGTCTCTGACAAGCTGTTATTCATTTCCTTGACGTTAAAAGGATCTGGGGCAACATTTATATTTTATCAGAAAAATAAAAAAAAGTTTACCTACCATGTTCATATTAAGAACAATGTCTATACAAGTCAGTTATACAATTATTTAAGAGAAAGGTGAACATCAACATCAGATTAACTTAATTCTGGCAGACAAAAGTGAACAACTATGGTCCAGTCAGCCATTAATCTATTACAGAGAGATGACAACTTTACAAAAGGTATCTTTTACCTACTGAGTGATGATTATGTCCCTTCAGTTTCTGTGCTTTCTACCACCACTGGTTCACTTTCTATATCAGCAACTGTTTCACTCTTCTCCTTGTTTATCTCACTTGAAGATGTCAGTTTTTCATAAAGTTCAGGATCATTCTGTACTGGTAAAGGCGGTGGCTGAGCATGTCTCTCTGTATTTTCACCGTTAACCTGAGGCACATTATCATTTTTTCGTTGAGAAGTGGCCCCTTCAAAATAATTAAAAACCCGAGCATGAGGAGGGGGGACCCAAGTGTTCTGAATTCTATCTCGTCCAAGACGATTTCCATTCATTTCTCTGCAGAAATCCAAATCTCTGTCATCCCTATCCCTCTGCCTCTCCCACGGTCTTCTGCGGTCATCAAAATCTCTGTGAACTTCTTGTCCAAATCCTCTGTTCCAAGGACCACTTCTGGGATCAAATCGATAGTTTCCAGCCCGAAATCTACCTCTTTCTTCATGTAAGCCTTTTGGACCACCATAGACAGGTAGAACCCGGTGTTCTCTCTCATCAAAATCTCCTCTATGCCCCCAGGGTTTCTCTGGAGTAAGGCCAAAGTGGTCTCTTCGACCAAGATGATCTATCCCTGGCCTCACAAGATTTTCTCTTATGTCTATAGGAGGTCTTCCAAAATGATCCCTACCATCTAATGGAGGCCTTCCAGGACCTTCTCTTGGATCTATAGGCCGCCCAACCACTTCCCTAACATCCACAGGGGGAGGTCTAGTAATGGTATCCCTGTTTTCTATGAGAGGAAACCGGTAATCTCTATCTCCCTCCTGTTGAATGTTATCATTCCCAAGTGGTATCCTTTTTTCTGGGTTAGTAACATTATCTACACTTTGTCTTCCAGGAGCTAGAAAAGGTCTTTCTGGCTGACTGAAGATATCTCCTGGAGGAAAAGGTCCACGGGGTGGTGGATGAAGAGCTGAATCAAGTACTGAAGGGGGAGGGATTCCTCGCTGAGGTGGAATTCCAGGCTGTATTAATGGGAACCTTGGCCCAGGTGCCTGTGGTATCAGTCCTGGACGAATTTCCAACATTGGCATTGCAGGCATTCTTTGACTGGGGATACTTAAAGGGGGTAAGTTTTGAGGTCCAGCTGGTGGCTGTGTTCCCAAAAGTCCAGAAGTATTTGTAACATTTGGTGGCTGTACTCCTACAAGTCCAGAAGCATTAGGCATATTTGGGGGCAGCACTCCCAAAAGTCCAGAATGATTCGACACACTTGGTGGCTGTATTCCCAAAATTCCAGAGTTATTTATGATATTTGGTGGCTGGGGTCCAATAATCCCAGTACTATTGGAAACATTAGATGGCCGGACCCCAAGTATTTCAGAATTACTTGATACATTTGGTCTTTGGACTCCCAGAATTACAGAATTGCTTGTTACATTAGGTGGCTGTCCTCCTAAAAGCGCAGTGTTACTTGAAATATCATTTGCAATCACTAAAATGGAAAACAAACAAACAAAAAAAACAAAGTAAGTTATTCTGGTATGAAGAAACTACATTATAAATTATTAAAGCTATAACTAATCAAGCTACACTAGATGTTAAATGAAATCAAAGCTAATAATGATACCATAGAGAGTGAAATGCGAAATTTTAAAAACTTACTCTAAACCTAAATAACCTAAAATAACTTCATATGAAATCTTTTTTCTTTGGGGGGGGGTGACAGGGTCTCACTTTGTAGTTCAGGCTGGCCCTGAGCTCACTAAGGAGCTCAGGTAAGCCTCGAACTCAGCAATCCTCCTCCCTCTGCCTCCTGGGTGCTGGGATTACAGGCGTGAGCCACCACGCCCCACATTGTAGTATGTGCTACTGATTGCTGGTGGGTATGTGTCAACACACCCAGTATTGTTGTATGTGGTTACCAGGGATCGAACTTAGGACCTTGCACTTGCCAGGCAGGTGCCGGAACAGCTAAGCTAAATCTCCGGCCCTTAAATCATTTTTTTAAAAGTCACATTTTCTTAACAAAAGACTTAAAAGAGTAATTTTTTTTTTTTTTTTTTTTTTTTTTGCTTTTTGAGACAGGGTCTCGCTTTGTAGTTCAGGCTGGCCCTGAGCTCACTATGGTGCCCAGGCAAGCCGCCGCGAACTCAGCAATCCTCCTGTCTCTGCCTCCCGAGTGCTGGGATTACAGGCGTGAGCAAAAGAGTAATTTTTAACTGGTATCTATAAAGTGAGGCCATAAAAAAAGCACTTGCTTTCAAATATTCTATCTTCTAGCTTTAGGTGGACGACACTTGACAGAAAAGAAAGTTCATGTTAAGTTATTCAAACCTAAAACTCTATTTTTTGGGGTACTGGGAACTGAACCCAAGGCTTTTGCACTGAACTATCCCCTGCTCGTTTTTAAATTTCAGAGGTCTCTCCTAAGGTGTCCAATGTAGGGTGAAACTTATACTCCTTATGCCTCAGTCTCCCAGAGTGCTAAGACTACAGGCATGCCCCACATGACTGGCAATACGAGCTGATTTTTATCTTAAAAATTAGAGATTTTTATGCACTCCTATTTTGATAGCAATACATTACAGTAGTGCCTTACAGGCCCCAAAAAAGAGTCAGACTTCCCACTTTGGGAAGTTAATGAAAAGATGTCAAAATCTGTTTTTCTAAAGAGAATGTCATTATTTAAAAATGTAATCTGTAAGAATAGTGATTTCTGTCAAAAGCATTTGTGTACTGACCTGGTTACAAACGCAAACTACAAAATAGCAAAAATAGAGAAGAAATGTGCATGTGTTCGCAGGGATTTTGTTTCTTTTTGTTTTACCTGATCTGGTATTTTCACCAGAAGAAATCTGGTGTTCTATAAGATGAGGTACTTTTTCTTCAGGCTCTGCTTTGGCTGGGGGATTAAAAACATTTCCAGCTGGTAGAGGGGTAGGAGCAAGACCACCGGCAACAGAACCACTTGGTAAAACAAGGCTACCAAATCCAACATCTTTCACAGTTTCTGGGGTCATGGACAATGGTGGTTGTACTAAAGCTGTTTTAGAAAGGAGAAAAATGTATTTCAGATTAAATTAATCAACTCATGTACTAAGTTTTCTGACATTTTAAATAGTTTATTTAATGGCATCTCTGTATTACTACACATATTATATGATATTGCTCAAAATGACCAATGAATCATCATGAAGAGTCTAACTTATACTTAGAAATCCTTGCTTTTTCAAAACAAGAAACCCCAATGATTTTTTTTTTTTTTTTTGAGACAGGGTTTTGCTTTGTAGTTCAGGCTGGCCTTGAGCTCACTATGGAGCCCAGGCTAGCCTCGAACTCAGCAATCCTCCTGTCTCTGCCTCCCAAGTGCTGGGAGTACAGGTGTGAGCCACTATGCCTAGCATTGTGTGAAACCCCAACAATTTAAGAAATATTTTCATCTGAGGTGATTAATAAAAGAACCAATACTGAAATAAATTATAATTATTATGAAAATTAATTTTCTAAGGATGCCAGCCCAGCTAAGGGAATATATAATCAACTAGTACATATTGACAACTAAGTATCAGACTGAAAATCCAACCAATCTCATTAAAATAAAAATGTAACAGAGCCTTTACATTCATGAACTTTTGTCAAGGTTAAAAATTCAAATCAAAATAGGTTAGCGAGTGTTAGTGGTATAGTGGTGAGCATAGTTGTCTTTCAAATAAAAATAGGAAAGGTGAGACTAGAAATATAGTTATAAGCCTTGTAAAGAATCAGAAAAAGAATCTGTAAGTACATGTTATTTATATGTTAAAAAGCAGAACTACAAAAATATAAAATATAAAACTAATTTTTGGTCCAATTTATGTCACTTAGGATACTGTTAAATTATATTTGGAGATTTTTTAAATGCTTTTTTCTCATTTAACTCTATAACTAAAAATCTTGTTAGCATAACAGAGATTTAAAGTATGGATAAACCCACCTTTACTTAGAATTATGAAATGAAAAGAGACAGCACAAACAACCTGTAGAACACTAGTATTTCTTCCTCTATTTTATCACTTCAGATTTTCCAAAATTAACTCAGTATAATTGACAGGCATGGTGTAGCATAAACCTCTTTATATAATGAAGTAAAAAATGGCTTGTGAATATTTTCTCTAATTTTCAGAAATAATTATTCCTAACTAACCAATAATATCAAAAAGAAAGGATTCTATTGCCACTTAAGACAGTAAAAGAAAAATGTGGTGGAGAGGTGAATAATGAGGGGTAAAGAATGTGACAGTAATAAAAAAAGGAAAACAAAACTTATATATTTAGGGTGTCGGGGGTTGTGAGAAAGAAGGGGAATTGGGAAAAATTCCCAATACTGAGTGTGATCCTGAGGTGTATATACAATGTACCAATGAAGATAAAAATAAACTAAAAAAAAAAAAAAAAAGAGTAAAAGGAAAGCACTGTAAAATACAAAGAAAACTGATGAGTATCAAAAGCTAAAATCACTACTTATCAGGTATATTCTACCATAAAAGCTTTTTCAGGTCTAACTTTCTCAAGTAAGTTGGCCTAGTTATTGAAAGTTTGAAAGCTGGAAAATTACTACAGATAGAAAGTAAACAAAAGAAAAAATGAGTAAAAATGTATCTAATATTTTTTAAATGTTCAATAAAATAAAATGAATTAAAAGTGAAATGTCTACTTACACAAGTTTTTGCACTCCTCTTAAAATGTTTTTTAAAACTGAGTTTACTAACACATTTTAAGTATACATTATGATCACATTCATCAAGAATTTATCTGTGAATGAACAGATTTTGACTGTTTCCCATTCCCTTCCCCCTCCCTTCAACATCTCCACCTTACCTATATATTCAAGCTTTGTTTCCATTTTTTTTTCTTTTTACTATCAAATTTTCTTTTCCATCTTTGCCCCAGCCACAGTTCCCTTTCTCTTTGAAGATTTGCTTCATATTTCAGAATACCTACTCTACATTTTAGACCCATTTACACTTTCAGTTTTTCACACTAGACAAAATATGGTATTTACATGTGTCCCCTATTTACTGAAATATAGTTTTAGAAAGGAAAATACAGGGCCGGAGGGTTAGCTCAGTAGTTCCGGCGCCTGCCTCGCAAGCGCAAGGTCCTGAGTTCGATCCCCAGTAACCACATATAATGCTGGGCATGGAGACATGCCCACCAACAATTAACACCGCACACCACAATGCTGGGCGTGGTGGCTCACGCCTGTAATCCCAGCACTTGGGAGGCAGAGACAGGAGGATTGCTGAGTTTGCGGTGGCTTGCCTGGGCACCATAATGAGCTCAGGGACAGCCTGAACTACAAAGCGAGACCCTGTCTCAAAAAGCAAAAAAAAAAAAAAAAAAAAAAAAAAAAAAAAAAAAAAAAAAAAAAAAGGAAAATACAGTTGTCAAACCAGGTGGTCTGAAATATGCTCATACATTAAAGAAAAATTATTATGGGTGAATCACAAATAAAACTAGTTCCACAACTACAAAAATAAAGTTATGATTTAAGGTGAACTTGCGTAGCAGCAACCTAATTATACATTTTCAGCAAATATATATCCTGAGGACAACTAGCTTCATTCCGAGTCTTAACAGTAACATTAGTTTTAACTGCTTTCAAACTACTATATGTAATACATACATGTTTACAGAAGAATGAAAATAAGTAATCATTATTCTTTTCTGAAAATTTGCTGGCTCAATGCACTCACAAGAACAAAATGAAAATCTTCTACTCAGATTATGGTTTCTCAATATCTCACTTGGAGAAATGGCTGATTTTGATACTGTAACAGTAAAGTATAAAATTAGTCAGGGGCAAATTTAACCCCCTCATCAAGAAAAAACTAATAGGTCCTCCAAACTAGTAAACGATAAAGAAGCACTGTCCAAAGATGAAAAAATCTGATCTGATCTTCAACAAGAACAAATGCGACTGACTGGATGTAAAAATTTACTAATCCTTAAACACTAAAGAAATAACAAAAGATAAAATGGAGCCCAGGAAAAAGAGGATATAGAGGAAAAAAAAAAGAAAGAAATCCTTCCTACATTTCCAGTCACTGGACATCTCTGGAATCAACCATTAAAAATAATGGTTAATGACTAACTAATGACTTTGAAAAATGACCAAAAAACATTTAAGTGCCTATAACAGTAGTGGCAAATCTATTGCATGCATTCTGCAGCAGGCTGTTCATTAAAGCTCTAAAAGGTTTGCCATTACGGGCCCATACTATTTTTTTTTTAAATTGAATTCTTTATTGGTACATTTTACATACAGCTCACAAATCACACACAACATTGGGGAATTTGTACCAGTATATGATAAAAGTTAATTCTCATTTTTACCCACATCCCTACCCACCCACAACATACTATTTTCTTTTTTTTTTTTGAGACAGGGTCTCGCTTTGTAGTTCAGGCTGGCTCTGAGCTCACTATGTAGTCCAGCCAAGCCTTGAACTCAGCAATCCTCCCATCTCTGCCTCCCGAGTGCTGGGATTACAGGCGTGAGCCACCACGCCAGGCACTGTGGTATGTGGTATTGATGGCTGGTGGGCGTGAGTCTCCACGCCCAGCATTGTATGTGGTTACCGGGATCGAACTCAGGACCTTGCACTTGCAAGGCAGGCGCAGAAACCACTGAGCTAACCCTCCAGTCCAACGTACTATTTTTCTTAAAAAGAACACAATTCACAGTAACTTAAGCTCCATTAGTTAATAAAAAAGTTGTTATCTATTTTAAAAATTCAAGATAACAGCTATGCAAAGGATTATGGATTTAGAAAGATAACCATTTTGTAAATGATCAATGGATGAAACTACTATAGAAAACTTTGAAGCGAAATACTTCAAAATGACTACCTGAAGTCAAGTTCTACTACCTGAAATTTCTGATTATGTCAATACCATTTTAAGTAGAAGACCAGAATTAGACCAGCACTATCAACTTTCAGTAATGTATCAATGTAGGTCAATGAAGTTTAGCACTTTGGCAGACATGTTTACATGGAATATGCTATGCATTCACTGGGTCAGTACTGTAAATTTCTGTATTTTCTGCTCATTTTAACTGTGAACCTAAAACAACACTAAAAAGCAGTTTACAAACTAAAATGGGGCAAGATGCTATATGATTTCTGATTTGGTATGACACAAGGCATTTTATTGTAAAAAAAGCTGCACCATATTCTATGAGCCTTTCATGTTAACTTTCATTTTACATGAAATGCAAAGAAAGGAACAAATTCAATACAAAAGCAATAATCCAAATCTATTACTGCACACAGTGCTGTTTCTTCAATAAACCACAAAGAATTATGAAATCCAAGGAGAATTTGGCCAGGACTGCTCTAAAGACACTTCATAAAGGAAAACAAAAACTATGGGAAGGTCTTTGAATTTTGACTAAAAATTATTATAAAGACATTCTGAGACAAGGCAAATATGAATAAGTACTATCCTATGAGATGGTTATTTTTTAGAAATCACTTCACAAGTTCATTTGTTTAAAACTTTTCATAATAAAAATAATTCACAAGAATAATCAATACATTAGCACTGCTGGGAATGAAATTCTGTATACAGAAAACTCACATGTTGGTACTACTGGTGGAATTGCAGGGGGTGGTACAACTGGGGGAGGAACAGGCGGTGGCATAAAACCTACACAGGGAAGGAAAAAAAAGCCAAAATAATAAATGGCACAAGAAAAGTTACATTCTTTACATCAAAGAATTCAAAACCACAAGTGAAATTCCATCCTATTTTTGGAGAAGAGACTTCATATTGCCCAAGCTAGCCTGGAGCTCCTGTGCTGAAGTATTGTTCTGCCTCAACCTCACAAGTCGCGAAGACTACAGATGTGAGCTACCATACTCAGTGAAATTTAGCATTTTAAAAGTCTTTTATTAACATACCTTTCTATTTGTGCATTTTCTATTTTTAAAATGACTTTCATATGCCCTACTTTATTTGATCCCTAATAAACTAAAAGCAGGGAGAATCTGATCATAAGTACATTCTATTTATTTACTCATTCATTCCTGTTATGTGTTCTATGCTGCTATAGATTAAACAGGTAACCTGTTCATGTTAAAACAATGACTGACTGCATGGGGAAGTTGAACATGTTTTGAGCTACATGCAATATGGCCATCAGTCAAATATGTCATGTTTTTTTGATACATATACTACTTACTAGATCAAAATATTTTAATTGACACTGGATAACAGTATATGCTGTGAACACTAAAAAATCTTCAATTTAATACCAGATTTTTTATGGTTTTATAGATTAAATAACGAAACTATAAATATTTGCATTTAAAAATGTACAGCACTATTAAGTTCAATTAGAAAACAGTGATAAAAATATACACAATTTTTAAAACATGATGAAAACTTGCCATATACAACTACTAAATAATTTCAGTTTTTGAAATAAATTTTAACTTTCAAATCACAAATACAGAAAATATTTGAGAAGAGCATTTCAATATTTAAAAGGTACAAAGAAAATTCTTATTAAAATTTGGCAATTTTAAATTACGTATTAAATCAGAATTTTTATATGTTATTCTGACAAACTACAGCTGTACTGTAAGAATGAACTTACTTTTTACTCTTTTTAAAAGCTTTCCCCAATGGCTAAGAAATTACAGACACAAAATATTTCTCTTAATACACACATAAAGCTACATTTTTTAATTTGAAAAATAATGTATGTATCATATGATCCATAGTACCTCTTTGTCATTCTTCTAACCTCTCATGGCCAAATACTAAAAGCTATATATCTAAACTATACAAGCAATTATATATTTAATTGTTTAAATGTGTATTAAATAATTTAAAGTTTTTAACCCAGAAACAATGACTCAGAGAACTTTTAAAATCAATTTACTAGATTAAAAAAAATGCTCAATTCACTTGTTATTTAAAAATATAATTTCTAGTATAGTGGAATATACTCACTCTTAGGGAGGGATAACCTACAGAAATCAATGACAACTTTCTGACAGAAGGGTGATATTTATACAGAATTTCCATATTAAAACATCAACATAAATTTTATAGTAAATATAATGGTTTTTGAGATCAGGTCTTGCTATGTTGTTCAGGCTAACAGCAATCCTCCTACCGCAGCATCCTAAGTGTAGGGATTATAGGCATGCACCAACCAACCCGGCAATAAAAATCATTATTTTCAGTAATTTAAAAAGAATTCCGTTTCTTCTGTCCATGATTCTTCCAGCAAACTGCATTCTGAGGACAAATTAAAGATGAAATCTCCTAGCCCCTACACAGACCTAATGGAACAAAACACTGGAAACTACTTCCAGCAATCTTATGTTTTACCAGCCTTTTTGGTGATTCTGACATATGCTAAGGTCTGAGAATTGTTCTACATCATTTAAACCTGGGAAAAGAACTTTAATGACATTTTAAGTAGGGATCAAATAATAAGATAAAATTCCTTACCAGGAGGTGGCTGTGAAGGGTTAAAACTTGCTCGAAGAAAAGGAGGTGGAGGGATTGGACTGAAGCCAGGAGGAGGAACCGGCATTGACACAGGAAAGGCTGGTGGAACTAAACTAACTGTAGGCACTGCTGGCGCTACTGGAATCTTTTGTGGATTAAAAAAAAAAAAAAAAGCTCACTAGTCAGTTTATTCACCTGCAGTAATTACACCTTAGGACAACTAAAGAAAAATTATACTGAAACTAGAAAATAACATTATACTAAGTTCCCTCCCACTTGCTACATTCTGTGAGTAAAGCTATCAATGTTAAAAGCAAGGCAATACTATTCAAGAGACAATGTACTTGGAGATGGTGGAATCTTTCTTACATTCAAATAACATAAGGGGATGGATACTAACTACTGAATATCAGACAATTTTCAACTGCCATCTACACTAAGTGTAATAATACCTGTATTAAATTACCATTAAGAAACATGTTAATAAAACTTTTAGAACAGTTTGAATTTCTCATAAATCCATTTTCTAATCCAGCATAGGTCTTTTACACAGTCTAGGTATAAAAGGTCTCAAAACTGTATTTGCGATATAGCTTTACCTCTCCTGAACTTCCCATTATTATCAGCTGTCCATATTCAATATCTAACTTTATTGTCTAACAGACACTTCATACCTGACACATACAAACAACCAACACTATCTTTCCATTTCCTTAGACTCAAACTTTGCCTCTGCTTTTTCTCAAAACTCCAAATTCAATACTACTAAGAAGTTGTACTGGTCATACCTTCAAAATATATGAACAAGTCTAACTGCTTCCACCACTAGCCGTCTATTCTAAGCCAGTATTATCCTTCAACCATATCACAATTTTTCAGCTGGTCTCCCAGCTTCTTCTATCAATGTTCACTTGTGTCTTACTCTCAAATAGACAATGCAAGGCTGGAGATTTAGCTGAGTGGTTTCGGCACCTGCCTCACAAGCGTAAGGTCCTGAATTTGATCCCCGGTGACCACATAAAACAATGCTAGGTGTGCTGACTCACACCCACCAGCAATCAGTACCACATACCACAGTGCCGGGCATGGTGGCTCACGCCTGTAATCCCAGCACTCGGAGGCAGAGACAGGAAGATTGCTGAGTTCGAGGCTTGCCTGGGCTACATAGCTCAGGGCCAGCCTGAAATGCAAAGTGAGACCTTGTCTCAAAAAAGAAGCCATTGCAATCCCTTAAAACTCAATTCAGGTTAGATCATTTCTCTTCAAAATAACTCTTTCAGTGGCTCAACTCATTCACAATGAAAAATTGAATCCTCAAACCAGTTTATCTCTAATTAAACCTACCTTTTACTGGCTTTACAATATAAGCACACACCAAATATGGTTCCTGGCATAGGGCCTTTGCACTAGTTGCTTCTTCTGCCTCAAATGCTCTTCCTCAGATATCTACATAGTTAATTCCCCTGGGACCTTCAAACTGTCACTCAAGTTGTGTCTCAATTTGGGCCACCCTGACCATATAAGCATCTAACCACATAACTCTGTTCATTCTTAGAGTACCTTTTTCCTTCCATAGGATCTCACTCTTAATTTTCACATTTTCTGTCTCCCCTACTGAAAATGAAAACTCCATAAGAACATGCATTTTTTTCCCCACTGATATATCCCTAACTCAAGGTACCTGAAACAGTACATGTCTCAGAGCCAGCACTCAATAAAATACACAGTCACTAAATAAACACATAAATGATACTATTTCTAAAACCAACGTTTTCAAAACGTATTTGACTAAACTCACTGAAATACTTATTTTTCTGTCAATTTGACTTTTCAGAAAAACATGAATCTGAAGAACACAATCACAGAAGTTTAAGGAGGCAATAATTTCTATTTTAAATTTTGTGTTTAGCAAAATAACACCTCAGTGCTAGCAAATTTTTTACTGAAAAGGATAAACAGGAACTTCTCTGCCTAACACTACTGACAAGTATTTATTCTGATTTAGACAATTTCAAGTTTTATAAAGTAAATACATGAGTGAACATAGAAACGTAAAAGTAATACATTCACAAAAACACTAACCTGCAACATGGCAACAGGTGGAGGGAAAACCTCTGCCTGAGTTGTGACCACTGTTTCCTTTTCAGCTGGAGTTGGACTCTGAGTAGCAGTCTGGACTGTCTCTTTAACAGGTTCTGAGCTCTTCACAGTTTCCCATTCTAAAGAAAATATTTGAAATTGACTTCCTTTGGACAGGTTCAACTTTTTGTTTTTTCCTATGAATACATTTATATCACATCTAAATCATCTACACTTTAGCAAATCTTTAAGAAATATATACAACTCTGATACCACACAGATAAATTGCCCAGATAAATCAATTATGATATTAAGGAGTAGCATGATATGAGATAAAGAACCTAAAACTTTTAGTCTAAAGAAAACAAACATCTCAAGCTATTAAATACAAGAGTCAACCTTATTCTATATTTTATTACAAGGCACAAAGCAAGGCCAACAAAAAAAATGTACAGTCCCAGTAGAGAAAAGCCCTCCTGACAACACAACTAAGTAAAAATAGAAAGATGCATTAATAGGTCTTCCAAAGAGCTTCCACCTCACTCAAAGTAAAGTTTAACTTAACTTGAGTAAGACTTTAGCCTATCTCCCTGCCTTTGTCTACTATTTATTCCTTACTCACTTTTCTCAAGTTATACCCATCTCTATTTTTTTAATATTTGGCCCTTCTGGTTTCTGCTGAATCAAATATTATACAACAATTATTGTACAGTAAACCATGCAGTTTATTGCTTTTATTATCTACATATCTGAAAATATTTCACTGGCCTAAGAATTACATTATTTTGAAAATTAAATAACTTGGTAAAAGAACTAAGATTTGAAGAAAGAAGTTTTAATTATGTTTTAGTATTTTTCTACATAGCAATTTTAATCTGTTTCAGGTTATACTGCTAAACTGTCTTGTAAATTTGCAACTGGAATCTTTTAAAATTATTTAATACAGGGGTACTCCAGCATATAGGGACATTGTAAAAAGATGTATTTTTTTTAAAAGATCGTTTAAGACCATTTTAAGTATTCTAAAAGACTCTAGTAGGTATTATCGACTGCATGAATCTGTACTAGAGAACCCTACACTATCATTCTACTGCTGCTTTGAAATGGGGCCCACTGGACACAGTAGTGTTTTATTCTCTTTTTGCGTGATAAAGCCAGTATGTAGAAATAAATAGAGCTGCTATCACCTAAACTCATTTCAATTACAAACTTTTAAGCATAGTTTTTAAATAATAAAATGATTATAGGGTTCTTACCAGTATTTACAGTTTCCTGATCAATCATGCCTCCTTCTGCAAAACCTTCCAAGTCATCTACTTTAACTTTTTCCCATGGTATGTAAGTTACTCCCAGATCCACATCCCAGAATTGTTTGTATTCTGTTTTTACACCTTTATTTAAAGCCCAAGCAATCTATTGGGAACAAGGGAAGGATAAAACAACACTCATCTGTATACTTTAATAGTATAAAAATTCAAAACTGTATTTCAACCACACAAATACAAAGTTAGTTTGATTTCACTGTTAAATCTTCATCAAAGATAGTATTTACATTACTTCCACCTTTTTTTGTAACTTTAAAATGATTCATTTCCAGAAACAATCTTAATCTAGTTTTTAACATAAAAAACGCCAATTACAATGAACAGTAATTGGGGTAGTTAGTATAACTGAAACAAAGCTTTGTATACCAGGAAAGAAAAGACCAGCAGGATTTCACACAGAGAAATTTGGCCATGAAACAGAAGATAGGCTACATTAACACATTCCAACTGGCTTGAACCACCAGTGGTCCATACCCACTAGAACTATATCAGCTGAGCCTGACAGAACAATTATCAATGTATATGTCACCAGTGGTTCAAAGCCACCAACCCAACAGTAAGACATGAGAATAACAGCCTTGTCATGAATGTGTTAAGTCCCTGAAGACATTTTAACATTTTAAATTTAGTTGCAGAAACTCATGGAATAATTCTCCATAAATAGCAGAAATGAACTAATCGTAGGAAATAACAGAAAAAAATTTATCAATTTTAAGGATGATTAAGAAAAAACTACCCTTGCAGAAAATCAATTCACAAGGATCTGGTTTACATAACATATAAAAGAAATTAATGTTAGGGAATATAATTAGGAAATGTTGGAAAAGTGAATAAACAAAAGACAAATGTAATGTACAAATTTGACTAAAAGAAACAATTTGATTAGTTTTGGTTATTGGACTTATTCTACCTATATCTGATTTTGTAGCTTGACCTTCTAAAATTTAAGTGTCTTAAACGAACTGTGCCCATGACAATAAAAGAATTCAAGGTTGTAGGTGAAGCACAGTGCTAAGAATCTGAACTCAGCATGTTGGAGGCCATAGATCAAACCCCAGCATTAAAGAACACCAACAAAAAAAGAGACCACGAGCAAGCACACATGACCCTCTATGATAGACTTCAACATAGTAGGTATCAAATGTTGGCTGCCTACACCACAACTCCTTTTCAGAAAATCTCACCTTAATGACCTTGGAACCAATTTTATATGATCCAGAACTCAATTTCTGAAGAGCTCGAAATGCATCCTGCCGATGAACCATACAGACATAAGCACAGCCCCTGGGAGGAATCATCTATTAAAAAATAAAGTTAGATTTTTTAAATCAATAGTATAAAGACAGCAAATCATTGTGGCATTTTAAGGTTTTAGTGAAACAGAGCATGCAATACTAACACTCAAATTTTATTTTCACAGATTACTGAACTGTTGTCCACTTTCCTCTTCCAGGTCGTTATTAACACAATTCACATTATATATATAAGCAGAGAGGAGGTTACAGGAATGGGGAAAAAAATAAGAATCGAAATATATCATACAGGGGTGCAAATTCTCAATGTTGACTGCGATAATAAATTTTTCCTAAAATGTACCAGTAAAGTCAACTCTAAAAAAGAAAATTATTTCATAAAAAAAATCCAAAATTCAAAACCTATTTGTCTCATCCAAGCCATGATGTATGTGAATGCTTGAATTTCAAAATAATTTCCTAAACAAAAAATGCCAACAGCCAGGTCTGGTGGCTCACGCCTGTAATCCCAGCACTCGGGAGGCAGAGACAGGAGGATTGCTGAGTTCGAGGCTTGCCGGGGCTATATAGTGAGCTCAGGGCCAGCCTGAACTACAAAGTGAGACCCTGTCTCAAAAAAAAAAAAAAAAAAAAAAAAAAAAAAA